>CATIWM010141587.1:0-15986 GCA_949671775.1 Mallotus repandus
CAAGTTTAATTAAGTTGGGTAAAATTAGTAAATAATGAAAAGTTTAGGTATTTTAGTTAATAACATGTAAAAAAAGTCCTTTTATGTGAAAATCCCTAATTAAAAACCCTAGAAAACCTCTCTGCAACTCCAAATCCTTCCTCAATCTCCATAGCCCTACGATAAACCTGCTGTCTTTCTCTCTCTAAATCTAGAGAGAGAATCATAAAATCGAAATAACGAAACGATGACGGACGTGATGATTATGAGCGACATAGATGCTCGCGCAGCGGCGGCCGGGATCGATCTCTCACAGGTTGATCTTAGCTCCATTCGTCTTCCTCCTGGAGAAAATTTCGGAATCATCAGGTGCATGCTCTTTTGAATTTAACCTCAATTTATTTTTATGTCTCTTTAAAGCCTTGTTTGGTCCATTAACTGTTTTTTTTGGGGTCGTTTTAGCATTATTTGTGTTGCAATAGTACTATGTTCCGATGCATTGCTTTTGCAGCAATTTTTTTTAATAATTTCGTTAATTTCTGTGGTTTTTGACAGTGATGATGAAGATATTTACCAGGAAGAGCAGCTGGATTTTGAAGCTGGATTTAGTAATATTATTGTTGTGGATAATCTTCCAGTTGTTCCTAAGGAAAAATTCGAGAAGCTTGAAGGAGTTATTCGAAAAATTTATAGCCAGATTGGCGCAATTAAGGAGGATGGTCTTTGGATGCCTGTTGATCCTGAAACACAAAAAACATTAGGTTACTGCTTCATTGAGTACAATACGCCTCAGGTAACTTCATACTCTCCGTTTTGTATCTATAATTTTATGCAAAATTTTCTTGTTGGTGACAGTTTTACAATCTTGTTTATATTGTTGGGGTCCCTTTTGCTTAAAAAGGAGAGAGTCGTGGGACTTTTGATTAGGGACAAAGGTATCTACAAAATGCAGTGTATGGTATATTATGTTAGAGTGTAGGCTAAGTACATCTGGTTAAGGACTAGTTGGCTTGTGGCATTGAGGGACTGTTGTTATTTGCCATTGAGGGGGCATGGACGCACTTGATTTTATTTTATTTTTTGGAGGAAAAATATTTTGTAATTTGTAATAGGCATAGTTTGTCTGATGTTATTGATTGCAATTACAGGAAGCTGAGCTTGCCAAGGAGAAGACAAATGGATACAAGTTGGACAGAGCACATATTTTTGCTGTCAATATGTTTGAGGACTTTGATAAATTTATGAAAGTTCCGGACGAGTGGGCCCCTCCTGAATTCAGACCTTATGTTCCTGGGGTAATTAGTCCAACCACATCTCTCATTATTGTTCTTAGCTATCTTATATGCCATTCATTTAGTTCCCGTGCTTGTGCATGTGTTTAGGCATGGTGTTGTTTTGGTTCTTGTTGGATGTTATAATGTCTAGATTCTTTCTAATGAATGTTCTTTTCTAGGTGGTGCATTGGTGCATTTTAAATTCTATACTGGCAAAGTAAAAATGTGGACATTTTACTGTTGTTGCAGCAATGTTAGCGACAAAAAGGCCTATGAAATTTTAAGAAAACCTTTGATTGTAATTTACAAGGGTTACCTCAAAAACTTTTTAGAAAGTGGGTCTAATTATGGTCTTTTTCAACTGTTGTTTGGCTGTTTGTTCTATATGACTATAAATAACCAGTTCTTTAAGATTATTGCAGTTGTAGAGAGATTTTGTGAATTTTTTGAAAGTAATATATGGTAATTTAGGAAATGTCTGATACAGTGAAGCAATTGAAGCTTGCTACCAAAACTGTAATTTAAAATCCTTGTGATGATATGTTTCCACTCTTCAGGTAATTAGATTGACCAAAATGTAATTTCAAGTTTGCATTGTTCTCCACAAGCTTTTGCACCTTGAACTGCAATGGGAATTTATCATTTTTATTCTCTGTTTACATGTACAGATATGTACTTACAGGGCTAATGCTTGTGAATTGTTACAGGAAAACCTTCAACAGTGGCTTACTGATGAAAAAGCACGAGATCAATTTGTAATTCGGGCAGGCACAGATACAGAGGTTTTCTGGAATGATGCAAGACAGTTGAAGCCTGATCCTGTTTACAAGCGTGCTGTGAGTTGAACTCATCATAAGATATCAATATTTTTCTGTGGTTCATAATTAGTTGCTCTGCTATTGAATTTTTTGTATGTGGGGCAGTTGGATACGAGGATGTATGTAATGTGATAGCTTTGTTGATGGATAGAGATACTAAGGGTTAGCATACGATATTTATGTCATCAGAATTGGTGAACTTTCAAATTTTGATCCTGTATTGTTTTTCAAAAGTGTTAATTTAACTAGTTATATGTATTATGAACTCTGTCATATCAGCTTAGACTTTATTTTCTCTTTTTTCTTACATGTGTTTTGTTTTCTGATAATCCATGTATCTTCTGCAGTATTGGACTGAGAGTTTTGTGCAGTGGTCCCCACTTGGGACTTACTTAGCAACAGTTCACAGGCAGGGTGCTGCTGTCTGGGGTGGTGCAAATGCCTTTAATAGGCTTATGCGTTATGCTCATCCCCAGGTTCTGCCTTTTTTTTTCACAATTTGTCTGATTTTTGTTGGAATTCATAATATTAACCTTTAATAACATTTGCTACAGGTCAAACTTATTGATTTTTCACCTGGTGAGAAATATTTGGTTACCTACAGCAGCCATGAACCGAGCAATCCACGTGATGCAAATGTAATGTTTCCTTTTTTTTTAATTGTGCATTTCTTTGAAAGTTAAAGTTTATTCTGGTGGCATAACTAACATATTCTTTTTGTTCAGAGGATTGTAATAGATATTTTCGATGTAAGAACTGGCAAAGTGATGCGAGATTTCAAGGGAAGTGCTGACGAATTTTCTATTGGAGGAACTGGTGGTGTTTCAGGAGTTTCCTGGCCCATTTTTAGGTGATTTTTCTTTGACATGACCCACTTGGCCGTGATAAAACGCTTTTTACACTGAATGCTGAATGTAACCATGCTTTCATCAATTATTGTCTGATGAAATTATATATCTTTTTCAGGTGGGGTGGTGGAAAAGATGACAAGTACTTTGCCAGAATTGGGAAAAATATGATTTCTGTTTATGAAAGTGAGACCTTCAGTCTTATTGACAAGAAGTCTTTGAAAGTTGAAAATGTTTTGGATTTCAGTTGGTCACCAACTGATCCCATTCTTGCACTCTTTGTTCCTGAACTTGCTGGTGGAAACCAACCTGCCAGGGTGAGCACTTGTGCTTCATATGTTTAGAGGTTCAATTTTCTGCTATTATCTAACCTATTTTTTCCAATAATAAAATTCATAGGTGTCTCTTGTTCAAATTCCTAGTAAAGAGGAAATGAGACAGAAGAATCTTTTTAGTGTCAGTGATTGCAAAATGTACTGGCAAAGCAATGGGGATTATCTTGCTGTAAAGGTAGATCGCTATACCAAATCAAAGAGGACCACATACACAGGCTTTGAGCTGTTCCGGATAAAGGAACGAGATATACCTATTGAGGTATTGGAGCTGGACAATAAGAATGATAAGATCATTGCCTTTGCTTGGGAGCCAAAGGGTCACAGGTTTGCAGTTATTCATGGGGATAGCCCAAGGCCTGATGTAAGTTTTTACTCAATGAGGACTGCCCATAATACTGGTCGAGTTTCTAAGCTTACTACTCTCAAAGGCAAACAGGCAAATGCTCTTTTCTGGTCACCGACTGGCCGCTACATAATACTTGCTGGCCTTAAGGGTTTTAATGGACAGTTAGAATTTTATAATGTTGATGAGCTGGAGACCATGGCGACAACTGAACATTTTATGGCAACAGATATTGAATGGGACCCTACTGGAAGGTAATATTATGTTGGATTTTGCTGCAATATAGTATGTACTTTGATCATGATTATGGCTTTACCATGTAGTGAATGAAAGTGCATCACTGGTGTAAATTTCATTGTTTTTAAGTGTATGTAATTTTAAGTTTTCTTGGGATGGCACTGTCATAATTTTAATAGTTCTTACTTAGAATAGAATGTCATGTTTTCTGATACGGTATTGGTGATACTGTCCTATCTGCAGGTATGTTGCAACTTCTGTGACTTCAGTTCATCATGAAATGGAAAATGGATTCAATATCTGGTCATTCAATGGCAAGCTACTTTATCGGATACTCAAGGATCATTTCTTCCAGGTAAGATTTATCGTTCTCGTGATAGTCAATTTATTTGTTCCAGTGTAGTTTGATGGCTTTATTAATGTGCGTCACTTTACATTCGACCATGATGGATGATTGTCTTGTTACTTATTTTCTTTACCATTTGTTTCCATCTTTTGGCTTTTGTACCATTATTTTGGTACCACAGTTTCTTGACTTGTTCCCAATCATTTTCTACAGTTCCAGTGGCGTCCCAGGCCACCATCCTTCTTGAGTCCTGAAAAGGAGGAAGAGATAGCAAACAACTTGAAGAAGTATAGTAAGAAGTATGAGGCAGAGGACCAGGATGTCTCGTTGCAATTGAGCGAGCAAGACCGTGAGAAGCGGAGAATGTTGAAGGATGAGTGGGAGAAGTGGGTGAATGAGTGGAAACGACTGCATGAAGAAGAAAAACTGGAGAGGCAGAAATTAAGGGATGGAGAAGCCAGTGATGAGGAGGAAGAGTATGAAGCCAAAGAAGTGGAGGTTGAGGAGCTGTTGGATGTCTCAGAGGAGATTCTTTCTTTTGAATTTGGACAGGAGTAAGCACTATTAGAAATATTCTCAGGACCCACACAAGTAACAAGCCAACTTGGAGCACTGAATATTGTTGTTGTAAGGAAACAAGCAAATCTTAGCTTTGAGGATCAATACGTAAGATTCAGTGTTTGATTTTTCTGTTAGCAACTTAATGGTTGGTTTTTTTTTCTTTTCATCTAACACCCTTATGGAATTTTGTTAGTCCTGATGAAGATATCATTTATTTATGATGCTTATTGTTATTGTGGAACTGAACTGTGAGATATATTCAATTTTGTCAGATAATTTTAAGTTTCATTCTTGTCTTGATCAGAATAAATCTCATAAGCTTCTGTTTGATGATACGTGCGTTTTGTTTTAGGACAAAAACTCCTTGTTTGTTGTATTGATTTTTTTTTTTGGAAGTGATTTTCATTTTCATTGCTCCAATGAGAGAAACTATTAGTCTGAATGTGGATTCGTCAGCTAATACAGAAACAGATTCATGACATTTATTGCTGCGATGGAAATTCCGAAATTGACAAGGGAATCTGGATTCCATTTTCATGTGTGGGTCATGCTATTTGAAAAAGCAAACCATTTCTTTCTTCATCAGGTGAAAGCTTCCAATGAAACCGATGACCACAGCCACAGGGCCAGATAATGTGAACAAACGTCGTCATTGTAAATTGTAATGTCATACAAACATACAAGCAATGATCAAAAAGAAAAGACACCTCGAGAATTCACATTTGACCTATTAGTTGCGTTTATCAGCTTCTAAACCAACTAAGCATTGTACATCAATTAGCTTGTTAATATCCTTAAAAAACGCAATTTAGAAAAAACTGAAACTATTATGATGGAATACTCTTATATTGAACCGGGGTTTCTCAAATCGTAATTGCTATTTTTTGATTTAAAAGACCAGGGAACCTACAGTATGATATCATATCCTATTGCTATTCCCTGAAACAAATCAAGTACAAGAAAGATATCTGCACCAACCCTTACGAACAACAGCATTGAAATTAGGCAGATAAGGTCATCGCAGGAGTGAATGATTTTATAAATGGTTGGTATTAGAAGTAGCAATAAAGAAACTATAGATGACTCAAGTTGTTGCCAAACTTGTTCATGTTTATCAGAACTAGCTCGTCTGTAATATTAAAAAACAAAAAGTAAGTTTGATGTGATATATAGGTATATATCGATCGATTTAAATGTGAGGGGCCTTTCAAAAAAAAAAAAGTGAGGGGAGTGTTGTATGATGATAGGCCGTCAATCTTTTTCTCTCTTTCGTTTCACTGGGGACGGATTCCAGCTTTCTTCCACTACTTACTGCAAGTGTCTGCTGGCCTACTTCCAAGATTCTAAATCATGGCCCTCCCTCTCAGATTCCATCTATCTTACTGCTTACTACCCACTAAAATATGGCTGCCCCACAACTCATATAAACAAGATTCCTAATGAGAATTACGTAAACTCAATGATTAACATTTGTTCAAATAACAAATCAAATAATGACCCCATGGCAACACCATGCCTTTTGCTTGTGCAAGAGAAGACTTGTCCGACTTCACATATATTGTTTTACTACGCAATTCTTTCAGGCAGAACAGCAGTAAGTGTTTGTCTCGTCGAAGTCAGAAATTCAAATTTTAACTATTATGTTTTTTTTTTTTGAAAAAAATAATAAGTACAAATTTTCAAAAAAAAAAAAAAAAAATCCAGCAACCAAGTTCAAGTGAAGCCATAAATTGACTTTGGGAGCTTTTTACTATTTCATAGATGTTGGGAGAATTCTATTTTGTCCAACTTTGAAATTAGCTAAACTTTTCACATGGGAAGTGTACGGTGTTTGATGTTAAGTAATTAATAAGCCATTTTCCATTCTAACATATAATCATCTACATATATAGTTTGGTTAACTGGCACTTTCACATGAAATATATATATTTTATGCTTTTGTATGGATATAAATGGACTCAATTAATAATTAGATTTTTTTGAATAGCTGGTATTCATAATTTATCGAATTTTAACTAATTTGATTTGATTTGAATTAAATAATAAAAATAATATAAAATTTTTAATAACTAATTTAATAATTGTAAATATTATTATTTAAATTCAAAATATCATTTAAACAAAAATGAATCTGAAAATTGTTCCTACCAATTGATCGAATTCAACTACATGCACACACTTTCTATTGGTCTACATTCTTAGACTATTGCATTTAATATAGACCCAAAAAAAAAAATTCCTTTTCTTGATTTCCAAGCTGTGCTCATTACGTTAAGCATTCCCTTCTCTTTTTCCCCCCTTTTCTCAAAAGCTAATGATATGTAAGCAATTATTTAATTTTTTTGCCAAAGCAATTATTTAATTTGATGGAACCTATATAGTCTTTTATTTTACTCTTTAAACTTTAAAAATACCTTAAAATTTTCTTGACCGACTAATGTGTAGAAATTACACATTTTAAATCACTAATTAAGCCAAATATATATATATATGAAAAAAAAGACCGTTTCTACCTAATGAACATTGACAATACACAACGATATTCAAAAAAAAAAAAAAAAAAAAAAAGAAAAATTTCTCCCTACCCACCAAAAGGATAATGGAAAGTAGCATTGTAATTAGTGGGCATTAGGTGCACAAACATCTTTTTTTATGATTCATATCCTGAAACTATATGGTCCAGTGGCCACAATGGCATCTCCACTAGGATTCAGATTAAATTTAAATTGCTTTTTATTAACTTGTTGGAGACATATCCTAATACATGCATTAATTAATTATGAAAAAAACAAAAAATATACATAGGGAGATTTTTGAATATACTAGATGTATTAGGTCCTAAAATAAAATTTATGACACATCAACTAAGTGATTTATACTTAGCAATTGAAAATGAAACACCCGTCTCTTTGTTACAAATCTCACCATTGGAGATAATACATGGCAAAAAATTTCTAGATATATTATAACTCATCAAGCTTTACCCTGATGAGGATTAAAACTTCCATGGAATGATTTGGCCAACCCTTTTCATGAAGAAAGTAGACCAAATTAATTCCATAGTAAAGGTTGATTAATTTTTTTTCTTTTTATTAATAGGGAGGTCAAATGACCTAAATTTTGATAGATTGTACAATAGGAGATAACACTTCCCTTTTAAATTGACGATGGTAGGAATCAAACCCTATACCTTAGAATGTATTTAAAGAGGAGTTACCACTTAACTACTATCTTACCGTCATATGTTGATTAATTTCTTTAGAAGGTACTAATATATAATTAGTAAAATAATTACAGCTGCTAATGAATTTTGAATTGTATTAAATTGATAGCCAGGCAACAGAATCATTAATTTACATAACTTCATCAAAGCTCTTTAAGATTAATTGAGCTATTGCTGCTCTTTTATGGCTCTTTTTTAGTGTGGTGCATGGTAGTATGTATGCGTACATGCAAGCAAGTATGGTAGTTGCTTCCTACAGCAAAATACATTCATGAATTAATCTAAGAAAACACATTAGTTAACGAACACACCAAGTTTTAACTTTTAATTGGAGAACCATAAATCGAAGGAAAAGTAACATCAATAACAAAAGCAAGTACTGATCTCATCCTTCAATCATTCTGTGATGAATTCAATGAGAACCCTTTTTGATCAATTTGCTTCCAATCCCTTTCAAAGAATGAATTGAAAGTTGATGATGCTTTCACTCATAATTCAGTTTTTGGACAATCATTCTAGCAATTCTGCTGTATTGTGAAGTGTGGACCCAAACCCAAGCCTTGGATAGTTATATCAACCTAAAACATAAAAATTAATAAGTGCAAATTGTGGAAATCACAAGCAACATATATAGCTTTCTTTAATTTTTTTAATTAGGTGGGTAAGAGTTGAAGAAATAAATTAAAATACAATATATTAAATTGTTTATTAGTATATAAAAAAAAGGAATTTTAATAGTTTATAATTCAGAAATTCAACTCCTTTAATTGATAAAAATAATTGTGTCACCTATCAATAATTGCTACTAAAAGAGAGAAAGGAGAAGAAAATAAATTACTTATGAATTAATCCTAAATAATGTATTGCCCTTAAAACAAAGAATGGATTAACTCTATTTTTTATAAATTTCACCAACATTGTTTGCTCCGTGATTGCTATATCTCACTAGCTAATAAGAGCAACTGAACAGAGACGGCATAATTAAAAAATTCAATAGGAAATTAATAATTATCGAGATCAGTTAATAAAGAAGTGATGTTTTAATTTTTAATTGTAATATATACAGTTACTTTAAATTAATTATTAAAATACTTTTATTATTATATTTCTGATCTTATTTATATCGAACTGAATTAGTTAGTATGCTTTTAATATCAATGATTTAAATAAAAAAATTAATTAAAAGAAGATGACCAAAAACATCATTTTTTATATCATTTGTTAATTAAAGAAATGTTCACCCGCTTTAGACTTGTAATTACTATATCAATAATATATAGTCCGCATGTATCAAATAGATTCTATAATTAGTATGCATTTCCATCCTAACTTTATTAAGTTCAATTTTTTTGACCACTGCTGAAAAAAATTATATTTATAAAGAATTGAATCTAGAATTTAGATGTCAATTCACAAGTTCATTTTTATTTATTTCAGAATTGAAAGGAAAAAAGCATAAAAATATATAAATAATAGATATATAATTTTTTATTAATTTATTTTTTTTTTAAAATAAAGAGACAAAAATTAAACTCTTAATCTATTAATACATGAAGAAAATTATACCATTAGATACTCAATCTTAAACTTTACTAATTTGTATTAATGAACATTAATATTATTGAATATAGGTATATGTTATGGTGGTGGTGACGTGTAAGAATTGATAACCAGATGAATCTCCAATCCAATAGCAGCTTATAAATATGGCCAAACTGCACTACACTTTGCAAGAGTCATTAAAAAGCCAAAAAAAAAAAAAAAAAAGCATAATTGTAGAGGTTGATCTTGGTGTCTCCATTTATGGCAATCTCCTTCATCTTCTTCAGGTATTCTCTTTGTCTGTGGCTTCTCTTCTACTTCAACAGCTTTTGCTATGCCTTTGAAGGAAGGAAACTTGCAGAAAGCCACCAGCACCATCTTCTTCAACATACCCATACTACTGAAGTCACCTCTCTACTTCCATCTGCTTCCTGCAAACTTTCCACTACTAAAGGTTAATTTACTTATTAGTTTTATATATATATATATATATCACTACTTTTAACATCTTTTTTCAAGTTTTTAATCACTTCTTAATAAACATGAATAGATGATTATTAGACTGGATTAATTTGATTAGTTGCTACTATTATTAGCATTATTGTTGTTATAAATTAATTAATTTAGTGAAGAAAAGACTTTAATTGATTGAATGTTAACTTGCAATTTCCTTATTTTTTTTCTTTGTTTGCTATATTTCCAGCTACCAAAAATAAGGGAAAAAAAATAATAAAAAAATGCTAGTTTGTGGAGGGCTCTTATCCATGAAGTTGTGCACTAGTAATAGTATACCCATTATTTTTTTTTTCTTTCTTTAAATAATGTTTGGAAAGGAAAATTCGAATCCGACCCTCCAACGTAAAAAAAAAAAAAAAAAAAAAAAAAAAAAAACTTAACCACTAAGTTGAAGTCCTTTTATAGCTTTTAATATAGACCTTTTTACATACACAACTAGTGGAACATATGCATACAAAAACCTCTAAACCGTATTTATATGGAGAATTTTGATTAAGATATGGCAATATGTATAGTAGGTTAGGTTAAAATACATTGGCGTGGCTTCCAGCCATATGCTTAGCAGAAAATATCAAACCCATATTTGAAAGACAATAACATAATACCAAATAGGAAACATTATATATTTTTGTTTACTTTCTCGTTTCATGTATTGTTTTAATTATTAACAGGATGACTCTGTCTTAAGCTTCTTTGTCTTAAGCTTTTTGAATCTATTGAACAAATCATTTGCTTATGTAAGCAAGTCCTACCAGAGTCTTATTCGACAATAACTCAAATATTAAAAAAGTTACGGGTTTGCATCAAGAAAAAAGAAATACTTTTGACAAAAAAAAGTTAATTAAATAGTTAATATTATAATCCGAAATGATTGCGACTTGCGACCCTCCAAGATGAAGGATTCAATATTTTTACAAAACCAAAAAAAAAAAAAAAAAGGAATATAGTGACTTCCTATAATTGATTATGATGTTTTGTATTTTTATTATGTTATAATAAATTATTTATTATAATTTATATTTATATATGAAATTTAAATACTTTATACTAAAATTATATATTGTAATAAAAATTAAATCTTAACAAATAATACATATAAAAAAGTATTAACAAATTTAAATTCTATTATATAAAGTTTGTATTAAATTTGTGTGTGTGTTGACCTTATTGCATGAGTTTTAAGACATGCCAAATTGGATAATAATAATACCTTGAACAATGGATTGAGATAAACTCATATTTTAAATGGTATGATAGATTATATTTGCATCAATTCTATCATTAAACTGAAAATTAATAGTTCAATATATATATATATATATGTATGTATCCGTGTGTACACATGGATATATATATATAAACTAATTTGGTATGTCCATGTTTTGCTAAATTAAGGGACTTTTGGTTTAAAGCACAAAATTACTTCGTATTAAGGTGTATAATTTGCAGAGTTTTGAAGCCGATTGTATGAATCCAATCCTTCATATATACACATGGATATATACATATATAATTGAGTTGAGATCATTGACTTTTTCATCTTATCAACCAAAAGTATACATAGAGTGGTCTTCTATATCCTTTAAATCAACTTCGTGAAAAAATAACATTATGTTTAGGACAACATTAGTGGTTCAGTAGTAACTTTCATAGCAATAGTGGATTCATTGTCAGCCAATCCTCATCCAACTAAAGTTTTATATTTCGTAATTATTTTGTTTCTGAAATTGTTTTAATATTACCCTTTTATCTCTCCTCTTCAATCTTAATGTCAATAATTGAATTATGACACATTTTTTTTATATATTTTAATTTTTGATATTTTATAAAATTTTAATTAATTGTACCGCGCCAGATAATCTTTTCACAATAATTCAAATATCACTTATTATTTATGAGGAAAAAAAAAAACATGAACTTAAGTTCCATTAATGTTGGTAAACAGTTTCATCAATCGAGGACAAGGCATTCTTGAAAGTGGTCCACAAGCACGGGCCATGCTCTGATCTAAATCAACATCGAAAGGCTAGAAAAGCTCCCACACATGAGGAGATTCTTCTTCAAGATCAAGCTAGAGTTGATTCAATTCACTCAAAACTTTCTAAGAACTCAGGTCTTAGCGATGTGAAGGCAACGGGTGCAGCTACCCTTCCGGCGAAGGATGGCAGCACCATTGGCTCCGGCAATTACATTGTTACTCTAGGACTTGGCACCCCAAAAAAGGACTTGACCCTCATCTTTGATACTGGGAGCGACCTCACTTGGACCCAATGTGAGCCCTGTGCCAAGTCTTGCTATAGCCAAAAAGATCCAATTTTTAATCCCTCACAGTCAACATCCTACACTAACATTTCTTGTGGATCCACCCTTTGTGATTCGCTCGTTTCTGCAACAGGTAAGAAATTATTTTAGCAGCTATATTTTATTGAGTTTATCGAAAGAGAATATATTTATTGATGGGCATTAATAATGTTACTGCATTGTTACAGGCAACTCATTCAACTGTGCTTCCTCGACATGTGTCTATGGCATTCAATATGGCGACTCATCTTTCTCCGTTGGGTTTTTTGGTACAGAAAAGCTCACTTTAACACCAACAGATGTTTTCAGCGATTTTTACTTCGGCTGCGGCCAAAACAACCAAGGTCTCTTCGGCGGGGCTGCTGGGTTACTTGGTCTTGGCCGAGACAAACTCTCATTAGTCTCGCAGACAGCTCACAAATATAACAAGATCTTCTCTTATTGTCTCCCATCCAGCTCTAGTTCAACAGGGTTCCTCAAATTCGGCGGCTCTGCTTCCGGGTCAGCTTCTTTCACTCCTCTAGCAACAATATCCGGCGGAGCCTCATTTTACGGCCTTGACTTCACTGGAATCAGCGTGGGAGGCAGTAAATTGCCAATAGCCTCATCAATTTTTTCAGATGCAGGTACAATCATCGACTCAGGTACTGTCATTACACGGTTGCCCCCTGCGGCTTACTCTGCTTTAAGGTCAGCATTCAGAAAAGCTATGTACAAGTACCCATCAGCACCTGCACTATCAATACTCGATACTTGCTACGATTTTAGCAACAATAAAACAGTCACAGTGCCTAAGATTGGCTTGTCCTTTAACGGTGGAGTTGAGGTGGACATTGATTTCATGGGGATTTTTTATGTCAACAAGGCGTCACAAGTATGCTTGGCGTTCGCTGGCAACAGTGACCCGACCGATGTTACTATATTTGGGAATGTGCAGCAAAGGACACTAGAGGTTGTTTATGATGGTGCAGCTGGCAGAGTTGGTTTTGCTCCTGGTGGGTGTAGTTGATTTGCAATAGAAATATACAACAATTAAAAGGGACCTGCCTCGACTTTGAAATTGTAGTAACCGTGCCTACTTGATAGCGGGGCATCAAATTAGAAAAATATAAAAAGACACTAATGAATAATAATGAAGGATTGATTTGTGAACAAGAAATGGGATCAAGTCATCATAATGATGATAATTACAAATGTAGGGGTTGATATGTGATAGATTCAAAAAAGAAGTTTGTGTATACTAAATTCGTAAATTTTCCTTCATTAATACAACATTATCTGCTTTGTAATTGTTGTCAAAAGTTTTTATTTCATCACTTTCTTTTTATATTTGGAGATTATGGGTCATTACAAATAAAATATAATCTGACTCGATGTATATTGTATGTATTGTACAATTCAAAAGTATAATAATCCTCACGACCTAACAAAATTACAAATAATTTTTTTTTTGGAGATTATGTGAAAATTTTCATATACTATGCTTAACTTCTCTTAATATATATCTTCTTATTGTTATTGTTGGCAAATTTTTTTCTTTCTTTAGTTGGAGGATAGCTAATTTCTTGTATTTTACACTATAAAAATGATAAATTTTATCAATATATATAAATTTTAAATTGTAAACATGAAGATTAAAAGAGAAATAAAATTTTCAATTTTCATTAAATTTTACTTCATGACTTTTTGCACGTATTTATTTCTTTTATTTTTTTATACTATTGTCACCTAAAGTCGAAAATTTTAAAAATTATTTAAGAACGAGGATATATATTTTTTTTAATGCTGATATATGACCTATAAAATGATAATGTTTTTTTTACACTTTTACTTTTTAAAATTTTTTGATAATCTATAAAAAATAACTTTCGTGAAATATAACAGCTACGACATAGAATATTATTATTATTATTATTCTTATGCACCTTAAACTAAACTTGACTGGGTTTAATATTTACTTTTTAGTTTGATTTCATTAGTCAACTTCTATCGACTTAACTTGTTTATTTGTCCATAATCTTTACTCTTTTATGGTCTTGCATGGAATTACTGTCAATTCTTTTCATTGGAGCTAGCTACTTTAATTTAATGCTGCTAAGACTACAAAACAACTTTTTAATTTTTCAAACACTTTGTGTTTGATGAACGGTCCAATTTTTATGAAATAATTAAATCATTGAAAGCAGTTTCTACTAAATAATTAAATAAGTTTTTCTACAATT
Source organism: Mallotus repandus (assembly GCA_949671775.1). Lineage (NCBI taxonomy): Eukaryota > Viridiplantae > Streptophyta > Magnoliopsida > Malpighiales > Euphorbiaceae > Mallotus > Mallotus repandus. The sequence goes on from CATIWM010141587.1 coordinate 14,546, forward strand.
TCTCGGTGGAGTATAGTATCTTTTATTTTTCAAGTTTTCACACCATATTGCCTCTCCAATTCCAATCTCATTCAATACACATCTGATCTATATAGACTTGTGATTTTTCATAATTAGTTAAAAAAAATTGATTTTCAATAATGTATTTACATTGAAATAGTTGTCCAAAATTTATTAATTTTGCCTTAAATGGATAATATGTAAATTTTTCATATAATCATATATTTTGAATTTGATTTATGAACTGTATATATGCACTTTTTTATAGTGAATTTTTAATCTTTAGATGTCATGCTTCACGAAAATTAAAAATTCTAAAAAACGTTACATCCTAAATTATAATTTTTTATATTAATAGTAAGCTAGATAATAATTAGAGATCTATTATTGTAATTGTAAGACAAAATATATATCAACATCACCAAAGTAATAAAATTGCAACTCGCAGTACGGCGGACAAAAAGTCCTTTGTCTACATGAATCAATCACGCAAATGAACATGCAACGCGTGCTTCTCTGTCATCTAACATACTATCGAATCACGGGAATGTTAGAGAGTTGACTCCCCGGCGGCCTGCCGCTGACCTGACCTGACCTTTTATTTCACTGATTGTTTGGTGCAACAGCACCATTCACGGCTTCCCTCAAGGAGGGAAAACATCCAACATTCACAAAGGATATATATATATAACCATATATAACATATGTATGACGATGATCCAACCTCCTTCCCAAATAAGAAATAACCATAGAATTTTTAGTATATTTAATTTATGTAAATTAGCAATGTGAAATCCCCACGCTAGTAGTTTAAATGACAAAAGATATTGACATTTACATGTAGTTATAGAGAGTAAAATCTAAACTTCTCGGTCCTCTTATTTTAAAATTAAACTATTTTAATTCTATCATTAAAAAAAATTAGCAATATGAAATTTCAGCTGTCTTGCAAGTTTTATGAATAGTTTTGTACTTATATTTGCACTTATGGAGGCTGACATATATACGTCTCTTGGAGTTGGGAAAAATTGGTAAAATTAAAATTGTACAAGCATTACCAGGAAACTTCCTAAATTTTCCATAAATATTTCATTTATAAGTGTTTATAATTTTTTATTTAAATCACTAATCTCTCAATAATTAATTTAATACGATTATATATATCACAATTTAAATTTAAATTATATACTTTTTTATCAATTAATTCAACAGTTGTCAACTATAAATTATTTTTCTTATTTTTTAATTAAATAAAATGAATAAACAATGATACTAAATTAATTTATCATAACGTCTCGAAAGATATTTTTATATAATACCTTAAAGTTGTTCATAATTTTTTCATAAAAGCATATACATTGGCTACACATAAGAATTACAAAACATCACCGAATTTTAAGAAAAAAAATTATGAATTTACGGATAAATTTTTTAGAAAAAA
>CATIWM010141612.1:0-16875 GCA_949671775.1 Mallotus repandus
AGGCTCACTCTTAAACCAAATCCCAAGTGTTTTAATGGCTAAACACTTAAACCAATTCCTTTAGAAATAAACCTCACTTCCCTTCTAATCTATCCCAAGAATTAGATGAAGTATAAATTCTATTTCTAACACACAACCAACTCTCACAAGAGTTAATGAAACAAGGAATGAATAAATTGAAATTTGAGAGCTTTGATGAATGCTAAAGAGAGAATGAATGATAAACAAGTTTCTTAGCATTCAATAGAGCTCTTGGAGGTGTTTATACAGATAAACACTAAAAAATATAGTTTTTGGATGAATCAATTATGTCTCCAACTTCTATAAATGATACTAGCCGTTGCCTTTTGAAACAAGTCAAAAATTCCCGTTTTTTTGCTGACAGTGACGTCCTCACGAGCGGCTCACGATCGTGAGCATCACTGCCCACTGAAGAAGATCGAATTACCCTTAGATTTCTTCACAAAAGTTTTAGATAATTCTATTATCTTTACATATCACTTTGAATAATCTAAATTGGACATCTTTAGCTCAAGATATTTCTCAAATACTAAGAGCTGCTCAGCTTAAGATGAAAACTGCATATGCTAATCTTTGATTCAATATTTACATATCCAAATGAACTTGGATTTTGACAAGTAAGATCAATTTGGAAATATTAAGATTTCTAATTCAAATTTCAAGAAGATCACTTCCTCATTTTAGATCTCTAATAATGCTAAAATCATCCTTGATTCTCGGAGGTCACATTAGCCCAAAAGCATGCTTAACTCCATTTTGATTTGCATGATAGTCCTAGCTTATACACACTTAAACAACCATGTTAGATGCTCAAAACTAAGATTATTAAGATCAAAATCAAGATTGATTATTGCTAAGGTCAATAGAGAGAATTCCATCCATTATTTTGAGCAATTGAATAGCAGCGAACCAGTGGTCCTGGGGACGATATATAAAACATTATCCCCAAACTTGTCACTGAAGAGAGGAACCAGTCCCTGCTCAAAGAAGTGTCAATAAAAGAAATCCAAACAGCAACCTTTAGTATAGGAAAATTCAAATCCCCTAGCCCTGATGGCTTTTTGGGTCTTTTCTTCCAAAACCATTTAGAGCGTATAAAAAATGACCTCCTTCTTGCTATTCATTCTTTCTTCCAAACTACCACTCTTCCTTTAAATCTAAACCACACCACTATAGCCTTAGTCCCAAAGACTAAAAACCCTAAGAAATTTGAGGATTTTAGACCCATCAGTTGCTGTAATTATGCCTACAAAATCATATCCAAAGTCATAGCTAATAGACTAAGAAGATGGCTTCCCCAATTGATTTCTCCTCAACAAACAAGCTTCATGAGTGGCAGGCACATCCAAGAAAACATTATTATAAATCATGAAGTGCTCCATGCTTTAAAACACAGATTTCAAGGGAAGAAGGGTTGTTTTGCTCTCAAGCTTAACTTTACTAAAGCTTATGACAGAGTAAGCTGGGATTTTCTAAAGAGAATTTAGACTTTAATAGGGTTTGATAATAAATGGATTGATTTAACCATGACTTGTGTTCAATCTGTCACCTTCTCTTTATCCATAAATGGCAAACTCACTAGAGCATTTCACCCAGGGAGGGGGCTACATCAGGGGGACCCCATCTTTCCACATTTGTTCATCATCACAGCTGACTACCTCTCTCGTCTCATTGACAATGAGCTCCATCTTTGCAACATCAAAGGTATCAAAATTACTAGACATTGTCCAACTATTTTTTATTCTCTCTTCGTAGATGATACACTAATCTATTTTGAGAATAACAATAAGAAAATAAAATCTTATAGTAATATGCTCTCTAAATGCTCCTTGGCATCTAGGCAAAAAATGAATTTACACAAGTCTGAACATATATTTAGCACCAACTCTAATGATGCTTTCAAAGTTCATGCTTCTAGTGTTTTTGTCATCAAGGAATCTTCCTACTCTGTCAAATATTTGGGCATACCTATGGATTAGAGCAGAACTAAAAAATAGATGTTGAATTACTTAGTCCAAAAACTTTAGAGAGAACCCAATCTTGGAAGTGTAAATTCCTTACTCAAGCAGGGCGTAAGATTAGGATCAAGTCAGTGCTTTAAGCTTTACCAGCCTTTGTCATGTCTATTTTCCATCTTCCTTTGAGCACCATTCAGGAAATTGAAAAAATAATTCGCAAATTCTAGTGGCACCAAGACATGGAGAAACGACACCTCTATTGGGTCAAATGGGAAAATCTTATGAAACCAAATAATTGGGGAGGCCTAGGCTTCAGGGAATTAGAGAAATTTAACACTATGATGCTTGGGAAGATGGGGTGGAACATCTTAACACATCCTAACACTCTTTGTGCTAGGTTACTGAAGGGCATCTATTTCCCCACCTCTTTTTCTTATACGCTAGCTTGGGGAATAAGCTCTCCTGGATCTGGAATAGCTTGCTTTATGGTAGGAAGTTGATCGCTAAGGGTTACAGATGGAATATGGGTTCTGGTGCTAACATCCAAATTTGGGCAAACCCCTAGATCCTAGTTTTGTAAAATTTCATAACTCAATCTCCTATGCCTCCTAATACAAATTGTCTTTGGGTTAGAGACTTAATTGATAATGACTTAGAGACTTAGAAAGATGACTTGCTTGCTAATTTATTCTCTGATAGTGAAAGACAAGCCATCCAATGTATCCTAATTTTTGCCCAGTTTGGGAATGATAGAATTGTTTGGCATTTTGACAAACATGGTTACTACTCTATTAAATCTGGGTATAAATGCTTAAAGCAATATGCTAGAGCTAACAAACGGACAGTACCTCCTTGATCTTATCTAATGGTAACTATGAGCTATGGAACTCCATCTGGAAGTTGGATGTCACTTTCGAACACAAAAATTTTATTTGAAGGTGTGCATGGAACGTGGTGGCTTCAAAATCAAACCTTTACAGAAGAAGTTGTAGTCTAAATGATTTGTGTAAAAGATGCAAGAATCACGAGGAAACTCTTGAACACCTCCTCTTTTTCTGTGATCACTCCAGACATATATGGCTTGCCAGTCACTTTGGGAACCTTCCTTAAAAAAATAATACATCATCTATCAAGGTCTGATGGTTGGCCATGAAGAAAAGTCTGAAAGATAGTAACTGCCCTGAGTTAATTGATGCGGTTCAAATTAAATACCCTAGTCTCTAAGACTAAGTATAGAGTAAGTAGGGTGTCGAACACTAGGGAATTTGGAGTAAATTTTGTATTAACCGAATAGATACTTAGATGGATAGACAATGATATAAAAAAATATATTAAATGTTCTAACTATTTTGAAATTACTAAGAATTATTACTTACTCTAACTAAACTAAATATACTAAAACAGTTTAGGTGATGTATATTAGAATTACAATTGAGAATTAATTAAGAACTATACTTGTTAACAAATACATAAATACATGGAATGATTGGAGAATTTAGCCAACAATCCTTAAAAGTAATTCTCATTATCAATTAAAGGTATTTTCATTTAGAGTCTACAAACATTCTTATGATATTGCAGAGATAAACAAAAATCATTAAGTTCCATGCCAATTCTTTAACCTTTTAAAGTGGATTTCTTGTCTCCAAGTACTTTCCTAACCCTTAAATAAATTCAATTGGTTCTCCACTAAAATGCCCCAATTCTCATTATAAACATATTGATTAATAAGTTATATATGGTGATCAAGCATACATAACACATCCCAAACTCAATTGATTTTAAATCACTCATGCATTATAAAAGATGAAAATGTAGCTCTTATATTAATTCATTATTGCAATTCTAATAAACAAAGACTTAGCTAAAATGCATAGTATTTAAAGTCAAATAACAACAAGAAAGTAATTTAAACATCAAGCAACCAAGTAGAGAAAAGAGAAAAAGAATTTTGTTGATAGACTCTTCAATGCTCTCCAGAAGTTACTTGATTTCTTGAAATCTTCCTTAAACCTTTGGCTTTGTCTTTCTCTTAAACTTTAAACTCTCTTCAACAACAAAACTAAAGATAATACTAATATTTTTTTTAATAAAAAATAAGTGTTTTTTTTATTCATGCCTAAAACAGAGCCAAATCATATATTTATAGGCTTCTCATCATCCCAATTCATGCTCCTTCAAATAGGTATAAATATGAAAAGGTGCATTGAAGGGGTGTGAAGGATGAGTCGGCATCACCGTGCTAACTCAGGTGTAACTCTGCACGATTGCTCTTTGGAACGACTCGACACTACTATGTCGAGTCGGCACTGCTCACTTCTGTCATGACTCGGCACCACTGTGCCGAGTTGGCACTACTTTTTTGTTATCTCAAGTAATCCCTATGGTGATGAGTTGACACACTCCTCTTCATCTTTCCTTTAGCTTTCCTTACACCTTTCTTTATTCTAAAGTGTCCAAACATACTTCCATGCATAAATTAAGCCTAAGAAAACCTACAAAACAAATAATTGAAGTAAGAACAACAAAGATAAAGAAAATAATGCAATAATTAAATAAACATAGATAAAACAAAGGAAATATAAAGCATTACTACCCTAAATAACTATGTTATTTTGCACTATAACATTAATGAACCTAGCTGCTCTCATCTGTTGGAACTTATGGTATGTTAGAAATAAGATGGAATTTGAGTACACCCTTGAGGACCTTAATCACACTGTAGAAAGAATTAACTCTTCTTAGCAAGAGATTATTGGCCTCGCACAAAGAATTGAGTCTGTCATCAATCTTAACCCACTTATGCACTAATAGTCACTGACAGGAATAGATGGACTTGGCCAGCACTAAGAACTTGGAAGATCAACTATGATGCATCCTTCCAAAATTCCACCAAGCAGGGTCTTCTAGCTTATATCTGCAGGGATCACCAAGGCCAAGTCATCAACGTTCACACAGAATCTCGTCATGTGTCCTCTCCTCTTCAAGCTAAATTGCTAACTACCAAGAATATGATGAAATTTGCTACTCGTCAGGTGCACAAAGGTTTTGTGATAGAGTTTGATAGCAAGCAAGCTATAGACCTCTGCAATTCCTTTGGTAATCTTTTTCCTTGGGAAGTCAAATCCATCTCTAAAGAAATTCAGAGATTAAAGGTTTTAGTCCCCAATATTTCCTTTAGGTTTATTCCTAGAGCTTGTAACTCAATTGCTGATTGGCTCACAAAAAACATGTCTTCATTTGTTTTTAAGAGTAACAGCTTCAATGTTCACCCTTCCTTGATTAGCCTTCTTAGGCATGATGTAATCCTTTAGTTGTTTTAATGATATCTCTCCTTTAAAAAAAAAGTGTTGTCTCAAATATATACATTTGGTATTGCCCTTGAATTACCCAAAGTATTGTCTCAAAAATTCAGGAAATACCCAAAGCATAGTTCAATAGTTAATTACCTTTGAATTCTCTAATAGCATTCAATAGGTGAATGATTTGGTAAAGCAAGTTTATTATTTTTCACAATTCCTTTACTATTAATTAGAAATTTTGGTATTATAGACAATCAAAATGTTTATGACATGAAACAATTAATTAATGAAAGAAACAATATAGGTTTTTAATAAGGAAATGCTTAATAAAAGTAACTAGATATTTTAACCATTAGATGTATTATAATCAATGGATGAGAATTTGTGTTAAATATATTAGCTTTACACTCACACGCATATATATATATGCTAGTAATTAACCACGTGCTTCACACATAAATAAAAAGTTTATTAGACTCATGATATATAGTATATAAACAATTAAACATATTATTATTATTAAATAACATTTTTAAAAATAATAACTGCATTATTTATTTATATAACAATTTGGTATTAACTTAAAATATCTATAATTTATTACAATTTTTATAAATTTTTTATATAAATAATTATATGATATTACTTCAATATTTTTTATAATTAATTGTTCTCAACTCTAGAACTGAATTCATATAAAAAAAAATACTATGGTCAAAATTAATAGTGAGATAATAAAAAAATTATTACCTATTTGTTAATCAAAAATTTAAAAATAATAAAAGTTATATTTTCTTTATATAACAATTTAAATATTACATTCCCGTTAAACTTATAATTTATTACAATTTTAGTAAATTTTTTATTTGAACTATGACTCTTTATTTCTTCAATATTTTTAATATTTACAAAAAAAATAATTTAATATAATTTTTAAGTATACTTTTTAAGTTCAACTAATAATTAAATGATAACTATTAATTAATTTAATTTTAACTCTTTTTATTAAATTTTATAAAAATATCTAAAAACGATAGTTGTACTACTTTTCTTATAGAAAAATATACTTTCAAACAAATTATATATTTTATATTCTATTTATTAATTTTTAATTTATAAAATATCTACTTTTGAAACAAATTATATATTTTTTCTATTTTCATAAAATTTATTAATTTTGATTTTAATTATTTACTTATTAAATTTAATATAATAAGACTTACAAAATTATGTTATCTAATTTGATTTATATTAGATAAAATATAAGTAGTCCTAATTAAAATATAAAAATATATATTTTTAACAAAATTATCACTAAAATTTTAATTAATTTAATTTTTTTAGAGATAAAATATAAACTAACATAATTACAATAGGAAACATACTTTCAATTAAATTAGAATTATATGTTAATTAATTTCATTTTAATTGGAGACAAAATAGAAGCTAATTAGAATATAAAATATACTTTCAATTAAATTAGAATTATATTTTAATTAATTTAAATTAATTTAATTTTATTAGATATAAAATAGAAGTTAACCTAATTAAAATAGGAAACATATTTTTCATTATATTAGAATTATATTTTAATTAAATTAATTTTTATAAGAGATAAAATAGAAGTTAACCTAATTAGAATAGAAAATATATTTTTAATTAAATTAGAATTTTTGTTAAAGATAAGATAGAAGTTGACATAATTAAAATAGAAAATATACTTTCAATTAAATTATAATTATATTTTATTTAATTAATTCAATTTTTATTAGCGATAAAATAGAAGTTAACCTAATTAAAATAGAAAATATATTTTTAATCAAATTAATATTATATTTTAATTAATATAATTTTAATTTTATTAGAAAATACCTAAATTATCCAATTTTCATACAATAATGAGCGAAATTTTTTTCGTACGTTCTCGTGCACTGAACAATGCGATCTTCCTGAACGTACACTGAACAATGCGATCTTCCTGACGAGCTGTCGGTGTATGGGCCGCTCAATGGGGTCTTACAGTTCAAGGGCGACCGTAGATGATAAACTATATGGGCAAGTTCCTTGCCAATGTAATATTATCATCGAAGGCGTAGGGCCTCACATATCGGACTGTAAGATCTGGCTGAGTGGCCCATACTTTGACAACTCGTCAGGGAGATCGCATAGATTATAGTTATATGTATATATATAGTAACTCTACTTTTAATTTATATATAAAAGTAACTACACTTTTTTTGAGAGGAGACAATGGTTTTAATCTTTTAGTCTTTTTTGGTAAATTATATCATGGATTCCTATCCATATTGCAATATAGACCAAGAGTCCATCACGTGTGAATATTTTGGTATTTTTTAAAGCAAAACGCTTTCATCCCGATGATGTTTTGTTGGATTATCTTTCTTCTTCTTGGAGCAGCTAGGGTTCTTTTTTTCCTGTTCATTCTCTGCTCTTCCAAGTGATTTGCAGCAAGTGGAGGAGATGTATTTATCATTGCTTCTTCCAAGTGATTTGCAGCGATTGAAGATGTATTTATCATTGCTTCTTCGTGTGTTGAAGCTTCACATAATTGTTATTTTCTCAGAAATTAGAAAAGTAGCTACAAAGTTCACCATATTGCAATGATAAATACAAAAATGAAACCTGGTGGTGGTGTGGAATGAGAATCTCGTTAATCTACATTTGTTGCCATTATCTTGACTTCCGCTTTACTTGCTTCTTTACTGGTTAAAACTACCATACCTATAATCCAACCCAACTGAGAAAGAATTAGCTGGTAAGGATGGAACTCAAATCCCATTACCGGCAAGGCAACATGTAGATAAAAGAGTATAGGCTTTGCTTGAAAAAGCAGAGCCTTTTAATTGGTTAGTTCAATTTTGAGAGGACATAATTCTCTGTATTCAATTCTTGGGATTTCTTTTGTAAAGAAAAAAATATATATAATGATTTTGTGACTTGTGTTCAGCCATTGGCAATCATTGCTTCAGGAGATTTGCAGCTTTAAGCTTTGAGCCATGGAAGTTTTGTTCTTTCCATTTGAATTTGACATTTTAATGATTTGAGAACTAGGGATGAAATACAAGCAAACTTTATCTGTATAGTCATATATTCCAATGTAACTACCATCTGATCTTAGCAATGCTACAGTTCTTGGTGGTAGTATAGCTTATATTACAATTTGCTTCCTTCTGTCTTCGTCATGTTTGTGAAGATACGTTGCCAGATTCATTCTTCTCTACCTCTTCACATGAATCAGACTTATGTACCATTGAATCATACTTAAATTCGCTAATTGTAATTTCATTTGTCATTTCATCATAATTTTAATATATTTATTTGTCAAATTCATTTGTTTAGTTTTTCTATCTAATAAATCTACATGTTTTATGTTATGAACCTATATTATGTAAGTAATAAACCTATAATATTTAACTAAAATAAAAATACAAGTAAAATTTTATTTATTATAATTAAAAAATAAAATATTAAATAATTTTTTAATGGATAAAAATTTTATTTTGACTAAAATCATGAATAAAAAATAAAATTCAACCACTGTAATTAATAAAATAAAAACAAAAAAATAATTTTTTGATAAATAAAAGATATTTTTTAATTTTTTAATGAGATTAAAAGTGAACATGCAGGTGAAGGTGAGTGAACATACAGATGAAAACCTACAAGTTCATTAATCTTCACCTGCAAGCTTAATGAATTTGCAGGTAAAGATTAATGAACATGCATTTTTTAAGTAATATCCCTACATATTTTATCTTATGAACATATATTATTTAAGTAATGAACCTATATTATTTAACTAAAAAAAAAATATAAGTAAAAAATTATTTATTATAATTAAAAATAAAAAATTAAATAATTTTTAATGAATATAAATTTTATTTTGATTAAAATCATGAATAAAAAATTATATTCAACCACTGTAATTAATAAAATAAAATAATAATAATTTTTCATAAATAAAATAATTTTTTTTATTTCTATTAATTTTTTAAAAAATAATTAGAATAAAAATAAAAATGAAAATGAAAAATTACAAACAGTTGCAGCTGGTATAAGGGTATATTTATTGGGTGGTAACAAAACTTTGAACATTTCCAAGATTGAGCACCCCATAAAAATATAATAATAAACTGCAAAAAAATTCTAAGATGGAGGCTGGCTTTTTGCACTTTGTCTGTGGACCGGCGTATCATTGATTGCATATACAAATAACCTGATAAATGCCTGAAAATTACATTACCGCAAGCATCTCCTCAAAAAATTTAATTGGTTGCTTTATCCATGGTTCACATGTGTGTGATGGACTAGTCCATGGTCCATGATATAACAATTGAGTCCTTTTTTTTTTTTACAATTTTATTTTTCAACTTTTAGGTTTTTTTAATGCTTATTTTCCACTTCTCTTTCTCACAGCATCCTTTTTTTTTCTTTTCTTTCTTATTCAAGGTCCTTTGCCTGTGGAGAAAGTTCATTATAATCAAACCACACCTTTGACAAATTAAACCGATTATTTTTAACATTAACTGGAAATTTCATGGCAAGTTCGGTCTTCTATTACATGCATGTATAACAAGAGTAAAAGAAGAGCTGTTCTAGGATCAAAATCTCTGTGTCAAATTTTGCAAAATTAATGGCAAACAAGAGCTTACATCTTGTATGCATGATTAGCTACTTGCTATTGTTTCTCTTTTTCTCATCATCAGAGATTGTGCTGGCCAGACCACTTGCTCCCAGAATCCCCATAACCAGCAGTGAGTAATGTTCACTTGATTCTAGCTAATTTGATTTGGCCAACAATTTTTTTCTAACAATTTTTTTTTTTTTTTTTTTTTTTTTTGTCGCAGGAAATAAGAGACCGCAGCAAACAAACATGGAGGAAAATAAAATAGGAGTGGGTGGAAGTCATTCAGGAAGAGGGCCAAATTACAAACCACCACGACGATGTTGTTCCTGAATGTTTGCTTCGTTAGTGATGGGTCTTTTAAAGTGTTAGTTTGTTTGCATAGTTGTGCAAAAAATGGTGATTGCTGACTGCTGCAGCACATCATTTCTGGGTGTGTAATAAGTGCCACAATTTACAGTGCTAGAATTGGCCTTTTCATGATGTTTCGTGGAGTTTCCTACGTTACAAGTATCTAAGATTTGTTTTTAGGATTCAGCCTCCTTTGTCACCAAAATAATTAAATGATTTTATTTTTCAAGCCTCGTAGCCTGGAATTGTTTTATTCTTTTTTATTGCTCGTACAAGTTGTCTAATTTCTTACTACGAGGAGAGAGTAAGGGGTGGAGAATTGAACCATGATCTCCACCTAAAGAATGGCTCATTAGGACGTCTCTTAAAAAATTTTGAAATATTCTCTCTATTTTCACATGATAGACTCAATCATAAATTGTGGATAATTTATATTGATCATTATAATATTATAACCAAATTTCACTAACATTTTAAATATTCAATTTATCACTTAAATCTCTCAAAAATTTAATTTTGATTTTACTAAAATTTTTTTTATCTTTTTCGGTTTGAGAAACCATCCATACACTGATTTATTACCACATAACATGAATACCAACTAAAAAATAACATGTGTGATACAAGTTATTGTACCGGTAATTTCTTAGGACGAAAATAATATAAACATAACTTTAATGAAAACAAAATTTTGAAAAATTATGTGACCATTTAAGTGTTTAGAATGATAATAGGGCAGTGATGAGTGCAAATTACCCTAAACTTGCCATTATCCAATAACTTTAGTAAATAAAAAAATAAAAATAAATAAAAGGCATGAAGTGTACTATCATTCTTATATGTTCATTAGCATAAAGTTGTTTTAACAAAAAGAAAGGGCATAAAACGAAAGCTTTTTTTTTTTTTTTAATATTTTTTTATTGAACCTTCTTTATCCAAAGGAGATTATATTATAACTAAAAGCATTCACATCCATTTGCTTGTTTGGGTGAAGAGTTTTGCACTCTACCAGTTAATTTTTGCACTACTTTTTTAATTTTTTTCATAATAAATTACATAGTTTTTCTTTAATTAAAATATTCATTTTTCATGAATTACAATTTCTAAACTACCATTTTTTTTTAATATTTTACCCTAATAGGGGACACTTACAATATCATTTCATTTCTATTTTTTTTATTCTGTAGTCATTCATATTTTTTAATAAAATTATGCTGTCATACATATAAATTTAAGGTTCAAAATTATTGTTTTCTTATTGTCATCACTACTAAAAATGGAGATGCCAAATTCACATGAAAGTTGGAAGGTTGATGAATGTTAGAATTTTAATAGTACGACTAATATAAAGAATTTATCAAAGCGTCATATATAGTTGGATAGACTTAATTAAGTGTGTACTCTTAATGGTAATTACTATTGACATCATCTTTTAATATATTATTACAACAAATTATATGCATCTTTTTTTTATGCTAATGTTTGAAAAAGCCAACTATAAGTTTAATTTGCTAACAAATTTTATATTACTAAATATAAGATGTTGTAGCAATATAAGATAGTGCTAATCATCCCACCATCCCAACTCTCCGTCAACTTATGGTCTAATCCCACCATTTTTTTTATTGGCTGATTATATCATCTACAACAACTTATATTTCATATGAATTATAGTTTCTGAGACTATGATGCGTCCAATAAGATAGTGCTAATCCCACCATCCCAACTCTTCGCCAACTTATAGTCGAATCCCAGCATCTTTTTTTATTGGTTGATTATATCATCTACAACAAGTTATATGCCATATGAATTATAGTTTTTGAGACTATGATGCGTCCAAAAAGGAGCAAAAGCTCCACTGATTAAGCTAAGACTTCATACCCTTTGCAAGACTTTTTGGTGGCAGACTTTGTAAATGTTGGGTTTCGTGATACAAAACACGACGAAAATTTAAAATTTTAATCACAAATCTGAACCATGATCCATGTAATTCGACTAACCGATTTATTTAGCGCTTTCAAAAACCTTAGCACAAATACAAGAAGAGGCAAGATTACTGGAAGGGAGAGAGGGGGTTCACTCCGGTGACACCCTACCTCGAGCTTTTTGATTTTTTAGGCTGGATTAAGACGTCTTTAAATGAATACATCCTCCATAAGTATCCACACGAATAGCCTTTGATCAAAATGAATGTGTGCTAGCACCTTTTTCTTGATTGTCTCACAACTCAAGAACTAAAAACTTTGTGTTTAGTTTTCTCAAAGGGAGAGAAAATGAATTTAGGTGGTAGAAGTGAAAGTATATGAAACCCTAGAGAATATGTTATATTTATAGACCCCTCAATTAGGGTTTCATTTACCAAAATGAATTTTTGATAATTTCTCACTTACCAAAATGTTTTTGGTATATTCCATTTATTCCAATTTTGATTTTATTCAATACTAAATCAGAAATAGTTTCTTATTTATTTAAGATAATCATTACCTTAAATAAATAATATATATATATATATATATATACACATACGAATATGTTTCTGAAATTCCTATTTAGGCCTACAAGTCATAAGTGGTCTCTAGTAAGACGTTATAACTATCCAAGTCAAGTGAATGCCGATAATCAGACATAACCTAATTTACAGTAAATATTGTAATCCCTTTGTCACACGATATCTTGATTGAATATAAGGCACAGTTTATGTCATCCTTATACAATTCAATCATATTATTTCTTGATTCCTAGTGGACTGAGAATGATAACTCTTTATCAATTCACTTTTAAGATGGCCATGCATTTTCTTCAGTCTATCTTATCAAGGGACCCATATATATCTTACTCAAATTAAACAAGAGACAAATTCCTTCTCAATCACTCACGTCCCTCATATAACTCATTTTATATCCAACAACAATCTATTTCATTATCCTGTTAAAGACAATGTTAGATTGTGTCGAAATACAAAATAGTTATATAGAAATTCATGGTGATTTCAAAGTCAGAGGACTGAATCAATATTACTATGATGAGAATTACTTATGACAATTATTTATATAATATTCTTATAGCGGGTCAATCCAGTACATCATTTCTCAAACAAGTACCTATGAGTTGACTTAATATCTCATATTCATGATTAGTTAAACATAATCATCAGTCAACATCATACTGGCCTTAATTCATTATTATGACTAGGGATAATTTGAATAAAACTCATATTTAATCTAAGAGTTTTACTATCAAGTCACATATTTGATAATCTTAAAAGGAATTGACTATTCAAGTAATTATCATAACATAAAATGATAATGAAAATATATATCTCTTTATTAATAAAATGATAAAGTCAAAATATAGTCATACATTATTGACCTAGTGCATATCACTAACAGTATATATATTATTAGTCTTCTCGCTGAAAATTATGTATGAGGGTAAAATTTTGTTTAAAAGTATAAATGGTTGTAGGAAAAAAGAATAGAGATCAAATAATGTTGTAGCCTACCATAACTATAATGTCCCCTATTAGGATAAAATATTAAAAAAGGGTAATTTAGAAATTGTAATTCATAAAAAGTACATATTTTTATTAAAGGATAAATATATAATTTATTATAAAAAAAAATAAAAGAGAATTACAAAAATCAACTAGTAGAGTACAAAAATTAATTAGTGGAATGTAAAAATTTCCACTGCTTGTTTAATTAATTAAAAAAACTTTAACTGCTTTTTATCGTGCACCAATATATAATTAAAAAAGAAAGAGAAGGTGTTTTGGTTTAAGCTTTTGATAAAGGAAACATCACACTTGCCTTTAGACTAGACTAGAAGACTAGAAGGTTGAGTCATTTGTTCATACTCTTTAATCAAATAAATCCAAACAATATTTTAATGAAACAAATCCAAGCCATGTCTTGTTAGGATCAATTATTAATTTTATCTAATTAATGTTTTCCATACTTATGTTTGTTTTTATACTCTAGCTTTAGCAAGTCATTTTGCGATGATGTTTTCTATGAAGGTGATAACGAGGAATTATATTGGTCTCGTTGAAGTAAAGAGACCGATAGCTCGAGAGCGTAGTTTGGAGAAACAAAATATTCAATCTATGTAAATAATTTATTCAATGCAACAATACCATCCTATTTATATAATCTACATCAATTAGGTTATTTATGCGGATGAGATTTAGATTAATTAGTTTAAAATTAGGACCCAAAATTAAATTTTCGGGATGTCAAACTAAAATTTTTTTTCTTGAATTTCACTATAAGGGGATTGATAAAATCCACTTGAGTAATGCTCCATTCTTAAGTAGTAGGTTATGTTTCTCTCTCTTCTAACACTAATAACTAATTAATCCGTGACTTCATGAAGTCCTAATGAAATGACTTGTGCCCCGAAAATTTGATTATTTTTTTCTTAAATATTAGATACAGGCAACAATGAGACAAATAACCCATTCCCTTCCTTTTAATTTTGGGTCGTCTTCCAAATCTACAAATTCTTATGTTGCAATCCAATAGACTTCATGGTTTCTTGAGAGATTCTATTGCTAATTGTTCTTTCCCTAAGTTGCGGATACTTGACCCTTTGGATCGACATTTTCAATTGATCTTTATCAATAAAGTATCAATGAGTTACCATTAATGATCAACTTCAACCAAGATGTGATTTACATGAGAGCAATTAAATGATAATTATGATTATTCTATGAATTTTGACAACCAATGATTTGAAAATTGAATTCATGAAGATTTAAACAACACTAACAATTATTGATTTGTTCGTTAATAAATTTAGTTTTTATTCAGGGAATTTGTTTACAAGTGGCACTCAACCTCTCCTAAAAAAATTTAGTAACAATTTTTTTTATGAATTTGGTGGAATTACTATTTTTTTATTACCTTTCGAGTTTTTCATAATCAATTTGAAAAACCCATACTTCAAGAAAAACAATTTAACACTTTTTTTTTTATTTCTATTATGAAAGGTATACTTCAAGAAAAAATTCCGTATGCATTTTCTGTAACTTTTTGTATGATTTTTATAATTATGATGGAAGAAGAATGTATACAACTACTAGTTTCTAAAGTTGTAATAATGACACCAATTTTTATTTTTCTTTGCATTTCTAAATTATGATTAAGTATACTATAAAGAAATAAATATTTTCCCAATGTAGGAAAAAGAATAATTTTTCATGATCTCAAAAATTTTTGAGAAAAAGGAAGTGCCAAAAGTTGAATTTCTTTCTATAAATATAATAAAATTTTCGAAAATTGAACATTTTTAATTACTTTCACGATTTAAATGTGTAGTTTATAAATTTAAAACATTTGCCTACACCCTACGTGTGTGTGTGTATATATATATATATATACGCCTAACTTATTGTTGCCTCAACACAAATTCTGGTTGTTATTTATTTAAATATGCATCAATTATTATTATTTTTTTTTTAAATATTTTTTGAAGTGAAGGAGGGGAAGTAAAAATTGCAGTTGTTATATATTTAAATATGTATCATTTATTTTCTTAAAAAAATATTTTTTAAAGTAAAAAAAGAGAAATAAGGATTGAACTCTTAATCTTGAAAGAAATTATATTACTACAGTACTAACCTTCAATAGACAATTTTTAAAAGTAAAATAATGGCTTAAGTTCAGAATTTACATGTAACCTGTTTAAGACTTGTTTCTTTAAAAAAAAAATGCATGGAATTAAAAATTAAAAATATGTTTTTATAATCTAGGCATATAGCATATGCAACAGCAGCATTTGCTAAAGAAAATGTCTTTTGGATAGCCCAACACTGAATGATATGGAGATGAAATGGCATGGGCTTTGTGGGCAAAAATACAAGAAAGTGAATCTTTTTCAGAAGAAATAAACAAGGCCCTATCTTAATATTTGAGTTAGTTTGTTTGGGAAAATTTATCAAAACTTACGAAAATGTAAAAATTTTATTTTACTTTTTTTTTAAATAATAGTATTTTTCATAAATAAAAGAAATATTATTTTTTGTTATATTATTACTTTGCATAAAATTAAATTATTTTTTATGGATTTAATTGTAATAATTATTGAAGTTTTCTATAAGTGTTAGCATTGACACTCGGGTTTAGCCGGTCCATGAGCGAAGCCCAATGATGAAAATTTAAGCAAAATAAACTTGATAATGCAAAACCCAACTTTTTTCTTCCTTAATGGGCCAGTGGCCCTATAAGAATCCTCTGATGAGTCACTAAGGCGGTTGTCTTAGCCACTAAGGCGACGCCTTAGCGGTATTGAGCTGATATTTAATATAACAGAGAAAACCATATTCCAATGCGATTTTCTTCAGGATTTCACGCAGAAAGACATAAACCACCTGAAATGTGGAGGAAGTGATGGAGAGATTTTTGGAAGTGGTTTTTGGAAGTGGAAAATAAAATTGAGGAAAATCACAGAAGGAAGGGGATTTTCCTGGTAGCAACAACAGAAAAAAGAAGGGGACAAAAAAAAAAAAGAGCAAGTAACGTGAAAAAAGAAAAGAAAAACAAGAAGAAACATACAGAGAGTTCTAGGAAGAAAAAAAACATCAAGAAGAGGAGGAAGA
>CATIWM010141638.1:0-52241 GCA_949671775.1 Mallotus repandus
AAATACATTTTTAATAGGTTTAAAAACTTTATAATTATATTATATATATATATATTTTAAAAATATTTATCAAATTTTTTTATTAGTAACCCTTAAAATTAATTTTTTATTAACATATAAGACTTAATTGTACTAAAAAAAAGTTACATGACTTAATTATACTCAGTAAAGGTCTAATATTTCTTAATTTACAAAATTGAGTTCCAATTTGACCCTTTTTAGTAGGTCTCACAAGTCCAGCTGTACATGTTTGTAGCATCTGTCAGGGCTCCGTCTGTGTGAGGTCCAATTTAAGACAATTTTAAAAATAAAAGTTCAAAATAGGAACAAAAAAAATATGAAGATCCAATCTAGTCCTAAACTCATAATTTAGAGTCCAATTTGTACCTTTGGCCTATATTTAATAGTTACTCTTCTCATATTTTTTCTTAAAAAGTCATTATATTAATTGAGTGTCTAACCTGCTTACAATGAATGTCACAAAATAAAGATATTTAATTGAAAGTAGAGTTCGATTATCCGTTACTCTTTCATTTCAAATCAAACCATGAATTTTAATCATTTAAAATAGTTATTAAAAAAAAAAAGGAAGTAAAAACAATTGTCCACGGACGGTTATGATGGAGATTATTCTATCTGCCAAAGGCTAAAATCTGAAAAAATCTTGATACAATAAATTAAATTTTCTTAATTTCAGATAAATGAGTCATCATTATATCGTGCTTAAAAGTTAAATTTATTATTAATTAATTAGTTAATTTTCAGAAATATTAGTTCTATAAATTTTAATGTGATTAATAGGAGAATATTATTTATTCATTTTAAGTTATATATATTTTAAAAAAACAATTTAATATTTTTAATAACTTTCTATTGAATATGTATATTTTTGTTTCGTTATCCAATTTAATATTTTATTTTAATTACTTATATATTATAATTTTAGAGTGCAAATGTGAGAAATATATATATATATATAAAACAAATAATGATAAAATAAAAGTATTTGAGTTTATGAGGATTTAAATTTTTTGTCTTTAAACCGATATGTGATTGTTGCATCATCAATTGTGAACTAATAAATATTAAAGAGAAATTTTATGGTTACTTTGATTTACAATTATTTTTACTTTAATTTATTGATCATTAAATAAAAATATATTATTCTCAATATATATATATTATTATTTAATGATGGTTATTAACAAAATAAATTTTACTTTAAAAAATTAAAATAAGATAAGATGAGAATGCACCTACTTCTTATATACATTTCAGGATTGACATTGGTTGAGTTAAATTGGTTTGATATTGTCGTTAACGTCGCTTAAATAATGATCAATGTCTCCTAATTATCCCAACATTCTGATTCAATCAAAGTTTGGTCGTGTAGAAGGAAACCCTCTTTAATATGATCACTTTCTCATTTATAAATGAAGCTTCACAATTTTGTTTCCAAATTATAATTTTTCTAAATAAAAATACACATTTAATTCAATTTATCATAATTTAATATATTTTAATCAATATTTCCTACAATTTTAATAATTGAAGTGAATTATGCTACTCGAACATTGACAATTGAATTTTTAGTTTTTATTGAAAGGAGTTGAATTTTTAGTTTTATAACTTCAAAAATAAAACAATACATTTTAATAATTGAATATCAAATCTAGTCAAAATTTATTACGAATTTATATAAATAAAAAAAATAAATTTATACTGAAAAAAAAAAGTAACACTGGCTT
The DNA here is from genome assembly GCA_949671775.1 of Mallotus repandus. Classification (NCBI taxonomy): domain Eukaryota; kingdom Viridiplantae; phylum Streptophyta; class Magnoliopsida; order Malpighiales; family Euphorbiaceae; genus Mallotus; species Mallotus repandus. The sequence goes on from CATIWM010141638.1 coordinate 1,749, forward strand.
GGCATCACTTTCAGCTTTTGTTTGCCTTGGATTACACTCAATTAGACAGAGATTAAGGGGGCAGGTAATGGTGTTTGGATAAATAATAGACCAAATTAATAATACTAATAATAATAATTAGTACCATATAACAATAAAAAAAAGTACGATATAGACTTTGATTAGGCATCAAAAACCTCAAACTTATCAAAATTTGCTGGCCATTTTTTTTACTAGGACTTGTTTTTATTTTGGTTAACTTTCCACGTCATGGCCCCTCACCACCAACCAACAAATGAATGGTGATTAATTAATCTTTTATTGGGCATGTGTTGTACAGTATTATTTATCTTCTTCTTGCTTTTGCTTAAACCAAATATCAATATTATTTTTTTTACTATTTTTTTACTCCGTCAGTGCAGCATACTCTGCGGGGTCTACAACAGTCAACCTCGTTTACCTTTTCTCTTCGTTTCATAGGTCTTGTACCCGCAATTCACCGTACCTGATGCCTAACGATTAAACGGATCAGAATAATTTTGCCTTTCCACAAAAATTAAATAATACTTGCCAGCTGTATAACAGATAATTAGTTATTGTAAAAAAAAAGATAATTAATTTTAATAAATCATATAATTTTAAAATTCGAATTTGTAATCTCTATAATTTTTTTTGTTTGAACAACAATTATTGGAATTCAATTTGTCTCTGACTAATAATCATCACAATTTTTATATTATCATTAGATATCCTCTTACTTTTTAATTTCTCATATCCATAATTTTTATATTATTATTAGCTATTATCTTATTAGCAATAATTTTAAATAAAAAATTAAAATTTATTCTATTTTATTAGTTCATTCATATATTTTTAAGAATTAAGTACAAACTCCTCGTGTTTAATTTTATTAACTAATTTTATTACAAGCTTACAATAAACATATCAAACATGAGAAAATATTTAGTCAACGGAAGAAATAAATAGTTAATAAAATAAAATTTAATAAAGTTATTAATTAATTTTTAAAAATATAAAAATAAATTAGTGGATTTGGCCAAATCTAAAAGAACAAATCTTAATTTACTTTTTACAAATAGAGAGATAAAACTCGAATTTCTCAGTCTTAGATGTTGTAACTTGTTATTTTAAGAGATACTACTTTAATTAAGGTCGAAGTTTATCAAATTCTTTACTCCATTAAAAAAAATGAAAAAGCGAAGATTAGAAAAATGTAAATGGTACACGATTCTTTATAAAACCTTAAGGCAAACAAAAGCAATAGAATTATGGACATTAGGGTTTGTTCTTTAATTAGTACATGTGCAATCTATTTAAAAAGTCTCGAGATCACCCACAGTTTTATCCTTGAACCTAAGACTACACTTTCATTTTTCCCAAAAAGAAAAAAGAGCATCTGCACTTTAAATTTTAGATTGTTTTTAAAAATAAAAACGAATAATTTGTAGTTTAATAGTACACTAAAAAATATTCAAACCTTCATTTTAGTTACATAAGTATCCCCTTTTTCCGATAATTATAATTATTAAAAAAATTTGGAAAATACAAATAACTGATTATTTGGAAAAATTTTAAACTGCGTCGACATGGGGGCAAAATAATTATTTATTTTTCTCCCTTATTAATTATTTTCATCCAAATAAAACAAATACGGTTTCCACTTTATATGTTTTATACCCACATTCCAGGGTTGCTAAACAAGTTTGCATTTTAAATGATTAGAGACCGTCTATTATTTTAACAGTGTGAATTTGATTCTCATTTCAATATTCTTAAAATTTTACCCTTGAAAATATACAGACCAAAAATTTTACCCTTAAAATTCATATATCTATCCAATATTAAAAATATTAAAGATATTAACCTGAAAATAAATTTTGCTAAAGTGTCTAGTGGCATTACTCCTTTCAAAATATTATATGGATTAAGAGTTTAAGCCATACCTTCCCCTCCTTAATCAAAAAAAAATATCAAAAGGAATTTTAAAACATATAAAATATATTGGAATAAGGTGCCCTCTCAACTTTTTACCTAGGGTTCAATAAGCCACTTTAAATTTTTTAGGAGTCAATTTAACCATTTTTTATAAGATTAAATTGTCCCTCCTTATTTTAGACAGATAGAGAAAAGACCCCTAACAAATTACAAATATATCCATAACATTTTAAATAGTTAACAACTAAGTCCATATTTTAGTAAAAGAATTATTGATTAAAAAAATTCTAATTTTAGAGTTATATTTAATTCATTTATAACCTGTAAAATTTAAAAATATAATAATATATTATATAAATATAAATTTAGCTATTCAACAATAATTTTTGGCAACTTCTTATTCATATATAAATTAATTTTATTTTATAATTCACTATTTATTGTTATTTTTATAATTATTGTATTTTTATTACTTTAATATTACAATATACTATTAAAATTAGAAATTATATACTTTATTATATTCCATTAGATTTAATATTAAAACTAATGAGATATTATGTTTTAATATAAAGTAAAAAAATATAATTGTAGACTACAATTAAAATTAAAATCATAAATTAATCGAATTTAAAATTAAAATTATAAATTTTATTATCATCATTGTTATAGAATTTAGTTTAGTTTATTACTGTATTTTTATCACTTCAATCTTAAAATTAACAAAGCTAATAATATATACTTCAATATACTTATTAATTTGTACATTTATATTTCTAAATTATAAACAAAGTTGAGTGTTGAGTATAATTTTTAAAAATAAAATTAATTTATAAATAAATAAAATTTTTATATTTTAAAACTATTAAAAATTATTGATGAATTACTAAACTTATTTTAATATAATATATTATTAAATTTTTAAATTTTACAAGTTATGAATAAATTAATATAATTCTTAAAATGAAAAATTATTTACTAAAATATGAACTTATTTATTAAGAACTTTTGCCTATTTCTCAAAAATAAGGATTAAATATATTATTTAGGGATAATATGATCTTTATTGAAAAATATAATAGCTAAATTAACCCTAAAAATTTAAAAATGGGTTATTTAATCCCGAAAGAAAAATTAAATAGCAAATTTACCCTTATTTCAAATATATTTTAATAGAAGCTAAAAGAGAAAAAAGAAAGGAAAAGTGAGCATGTAAGAAAAAATTGCGAGAAGATGAGGTGGAAGGCAAAGGGAAGTGACAGGTGTAGGTTGTAACTTAGTGTTACAGCTTTTTATTAGACCAACAAACAAACCACACAAAATCGTTGCCGACTACTCCTCAACTTCCAACTATTTTATCTATTTGCCCTTTTCCCATTTCCTTATTTTTTTAAAATTTTTTTCTTAAAAAAAATTTGCTTCCTCTTAATCAGGGTTTAAAAATTACAACCATGGTTACTTTTTCACTCCTACCCTCTACTTAACCATGGTCCAGTTAATGAGAGAGAGTTGGACTAATCTGAAGCAGCAAACATTGCTCTTCCTCTTCCTCGCCTCTCTCTCCCTAAACAGAACAGAAAAAAAAGAAAACCTTTTTCTTTTTGTTTTTAATTGTTGTTATTATTTTAATTAGTTTCTTTTGGTTATGTTTTCCCATTCGTTATTGTTTGTGAAGTTGAATCAATTGTTTGCTTTCCGGGAAAATTTTATTCCTCAACTGCAACTGTCACTTTCTTGCTCTGGGAAATCTTATAGCTTATGTCTATCATTCTGCTATTTCCTTCTTAGCCACCACTGTTGTCTCTTCATGATCTTACTTTGCTTCCTTTAACTGGTGTGTATAATTTATTTAGCCTTTCAATTCCTTTCCTCTATTACTTTGCTTTTTTTTAATTTTTTCTGTTTCTTCTGTAGTTTAGTTCTCTTTGTTTTTTCAAGATCTGAAATTTAGCAATACTGTTATTATTGCATAAGAAAAGCCATGTAGGATTTTATTTTGCTCGAATGCATTGTCAGATTTGATTTTACTCTGTAGCTCAACAAATCCATGTTTCTTTTTCTCAGTATTTTGGGCATTTGGTTGTGAAAAGATTGGGCGTTGGTAGAGGATGAAGTTTGAGATAGGCATGGGAGCAGGAGGGGCATGCAACGATGCAGATAGGGCCATGGTTGCGACTGTTTTGGGTGAAAAAGCTTTTGATTTCTTGATATCCAACTCGGTGTCAAACGAGAATATGTTAATGGCTATAGGCAGCGATGAGAATTTGCAAAACAAGCTTTCTGATCTGGTAGACCGCCCTAACGCTTCAAATTTCAGTTGGAATTATGCTATTTTTTGGCAGATTTCTTGCTCAAAATCCGGTGATTGGGTTCTTGGTTGGGGTGATGGGTCCTGCAGGGAGCCAAAAGAGGGGGAAGAATTTGAAGCAACCAGAATTCTCAATTTACGCTTTGAGGATGAGGCCCAACAGAGGATGAGAAAAAGAGTTCTGCAGACGCTGCATACATTGTCTGGTGAATCAGATGAGGAAAATTATGCTTTAGGATTGGACAGGGTTACTGATATTGAGATGTTCTTTTTAGCATCTATGTATTTTTCTTTTCCTCGCGGACAAGGTGGCCCGGGCAAATGTTTTGCTTCTGGGAAGCATGTTTGGATCCCTGACGCCTGGAAGTCGGGTTCTGATTACTGCGTGAGGTCTTATCTTGCAAAGTCTGCTGGAATTAGGACTATTGTGTTGGTGGCTTCTGATGTTGGTGTTGTCGAATTGGGGTCAGTGAGATCCATTCCTGAGAGTTTTGAGATGGTTCAGTCAATAAGGTCAACCTTTTCAACTCATAATTCGGTTATAAGGGCTAAATCATTGGTGCCAAATACAGCACCAGCTCCGCCTGCGGTCAACGAGAGGAAAGATGAAAATTCACTTTTTTCAAATGTGGGGATTGTGGAAAGGGTTGAAGGCATTCCCAAAATTTTTGGGCAGGATTTGAACAATTCAACTCATGGCTATGGACACGGTTTTAGGGAGAAGTTAGCAGTTAGGAAGATGGAAGAAAGGCCTTCATGGAATGTCTATCAAAATGGTAATAGACATGCGTTACCTGGTACTGCTCGAAATGGCCTTCATGGTTCAAGTTGGGCACATGGTTTTAGTTTGAAACAAGGGACTCCAGCAGAGGTTTATGGTTCACAGACCGCAACAAATAATTTGCAAGAGCTTGTTAATGGGTCTAGGGAGGATTATAGGCTGAAGCAATACCAGCCACAAAAGCAGGTGCAAATGCAAATTGATTTTTCAGGGGCTACTTCAGGGCTTTCTGTGATTGGACGGCCTGTTAATGCGGAATCAGAGCACTCAGATGTTGAAGCTTCATGTAAAGAAGAGCGGGTTGGCAATGCTACTGATGATAGGAGGCCTCGTAAAAGAGGCAGGAAGCCAGCAAACGGAAGAGAAGAGCCCCTCAATCATGTTGAGGCTGAAAGGCAGCGACGAGAGAAGCTAAACCAGCGCTTCTATGCTTTACGAGCTGTTGTTCCTAATATTTCGAAGATGGACAAGGCTTCCTTGTTGGGGGATGCTATTGCATATATCGATGAGCTTCAGGCAAAACTCAAGTCAATGGAAGCAGAGAGGGAGAAATTCGGGAGCAGTTCAAGAGATGCGTCAGCTTTGGAGGTCAATTCAAATGGCAAAGTTTATAGCCAACAGCCTGAAGTTGATATTCAAGCTTCCCATGACGAGGTTATTGTCAGGGTGAGTTGCCCTTTGGATTCACATCCTGCTTCAAGGGTGATCCGGGCATTGAAAGATTCACAGTTCACTGTAGTAGACTCAAAACTTGCTGCAGCAAATGACACAGCGTTTCACACGTTTGTGATCAAGTCTCAAGGATCAGATCAACTGACAAAGGAAAAGTTGATGGCAGTATTTTCCCATGAATCCAACTCATTACAGCAATTATCATCAGTTGGGTAGTTCGACAATCAATCGCTATTCGCAATTCGCAATTTGCAATTCGCAATGCAATTAACTTAATAGTGGATAGACATATTTGTAGCGAAGAACCCTTTTGAAAGCTTCTTCAGAGTTTTGATACTTGGGAGGCATCATCCAAGAAGCCAACTAGAAGTAGAAAAATAACTAGCTGTTGACCAAGTAGGGCAGTAAAATTTTCTGTGATTTGTTTATAGTATACATATTCTGTCATAAGGAAGTATTCTTGCAAGATGAATTAAATTTGTTAAGTTTTTTGACCAACTTTACCATTGTTGGTTATTAAGAACTGATATAGTTGTTTTTGCTCTTTATCCTTGTTTTCCTAAATTCTTTTGTTCTTTGCCAAATTTAGCGCGTCATTGCATGTCTATGTGTTTGTGAAAGTGATGCTGGTTTCAGAAAGAGATTCTCAATGCAAAAGAATTCAGCTATATTTTGTTATGCTATTGTGCTTCTTCCTTAACATTCCCTTTCCAACCTCTCCTCGGCACATTTATGTTCTTGAAATTTTCTTTCAGAAGAGATGCATGTGCATTGTGTTGGTGTGGTTAGATAAATCATAGAGATGCCAAATTGCTGGTCGTTTGGTCCAAAGATAAAGAAACAAGTATAGTTGGTGGTGTTGGCCTTATTGTCAAACTTGTAAACAGGAGAGTTAGGTGAGTAGCCTTGTTGTGCTTGTCGCTCTCTCAAAATGAGTTTCACATTACATGATTCATGATTTTCACATGCTCCTTGTGATTTCTTTGATGGAAATGCAAGAAAAAAATATGCAAATATTTTGTTCTAACACAAACAAAGCAATGGAGGCAGTTAACAGATTCTTAATTACAAATAATGTTTTATTGCTCTTTTTTCCTTCTCTCTCTAGTAGCATTTGTCTTGGCAGTCAAATGAAGTTTCTATAGATGCACATGCAAAAGGAGGAAAAAGAATTAGATCCTCTTCTCAAAATCTAGGCCATTCAACCTTTTTTTCCACTTTTTCTATAAAAGAGATTTGAGGTTACTCGCTCAAAACTGGACATTAAAAACAAGTCAAGTCCTAATTAAGATTAAGAAACTAACAATAACAATAATATTAATCAGAGAATATCTATAATAGCTCCAATGGTTCGAGCTTAAAAACCTCCTGACCCTGAATACTAAATTGTTCTGAATTAATTAAAAATAAATATAATATATCCAACGTTGTTATTTATGAATGGTTGTTAAAAAAAAAACGGTATTTATGAATGATAATGGGGTAGTCCATCGGTATCGCATTATGCCCGTGACTCCCATTGGATTTGAACCAATGAGGTGAGTTATGACAAATATCATGTGGTGCATCTGTTCTGTACTGTGCCACCCAACTCACACCTCAGCCCTTGATTGATTATAATAAAAGTATAAGCTATGACTTTGAATAAAATTTTATTATAATAAGCATGTTCATGAATCTGATTCAGTCAGTAATTTTTTAGATAATGGTGTATAAATAATAAATATTTATTTAAAAAAACTTTAACTAAAAATTAGATAAAAATTATTTTTAAACTCCTGAATTATAGAAATTTTTTTTTATTGAGCCTCTATACTATGATTTATGAATACATTGAGCCCCTATATTATTATTTATGCATACCTTAAATTATTATACTATTATTTATATAATATATTGAGCTCCTAAAAATTTTACACATTTCTATAAAATTTGTTAAATTGGGACTTAATAACTACATAAAAAATAGCATAGAAACTCAATGCAATGCAATAAAATGATAAAAACTTAATAGAAAAAATTACTATAATTTAGGAGCTTAAAAATAAATTTTGCCTGAAAATTATAATATGTCTCTTTCTGTATAATATTAAAGCGTGACAACATTTGCCTAAATCAAACCCCCGTGCTAAATTCCCCTTCACATGAGATTCAAGTCTTTTGCGCGTTGAATTTCTGTTTCTTTTTCTTTTTCGCTAAGGTAAGATTTTCTGTTTATAAATAATATATAATATATAATTTAAGTTTTTTTATATTTTAATCTTAAATAATTAATATTTAATACTAATTTTTACTTTTATTTTGAAGATATATTTATTTTAATTTTAATATATAATTAATAAAATATAAAACATAATTAAAATATAATTGTTAATTTCAAAATAAATAATTCATGCTATTTTTTTTAAACCATTCAAGTTATTTTATTAAAAAATTAAATAATTTATATAAGATATGCAACTAGATTATTTGTTAAATTTTTGAGGTTGCCTTGGAGTAATTTTTTATAAATCGGGAATAAAAAGGTAAGGATTGGACCATGGCTAGTAAATTTTTTCTTTAACGATAGGATAGTTCAAAAGTATTATGGGTATGTGATAACGGTTAATTCGGTAATAAGTTGATGAAAAAAATCATAACCTAAAACGGTGTTTCACGTATTAGGACCATACACACGCCTTTAATCCTTTAAGTTGTGTTCTCATGTCTCGCTCAACCCTTTCAAAGTTTCAATCACTTCCCTGTCCCATTTTCTTTTTCATCTTATTCATCATTTTCAAACATTTAATTTTCTTGGCCTCGACAAGCAGGCCAGTTCAATTCCAAAAAAAAAAAAAACATAGATATTTATTTTACTAATATCATTTGGTGTGCTGTATTATAATTTTATTACATTTATATTAAGAGCAAAAAAATTATATAATTTAAATTACAATTAAAAAATTACATAAAAATCAGAAGTTAAGCAAAATAAATTCTTTTTCTTAATCTTAAATCTTCTTCAATCATAAGTTTATGATATTAATGAGAAGGGATGTACAGTCAAATCTCTTTTTTAATAGAAAAAATAAATGAAAAATGAATTTTTTAGTTGCTATTTAATTTTAAGAAATTTTATTTGGTATACTGGTATACTAAATTTGAATAAAGATGTATACATATGTGAATGCGGGCGCAAATATTGCAGCCTGCATCTTCCCCAGCGGAAAGGAAGCAAGGTCCTACTGAATTAAATTATCATTGTTGACCAATGCTGTTAGGTAGACTCTGTTGATGCGAATAAATTAATTGCAATATTATGGCAAATTGCAATGGTTAATAATTAATACAATGATATCATTGGTCCCAAGTTAACGTCCTTTGGTATGTTCAGCTGCATATTGGTGGATAATGATCGCCATTTTTAACTACCACCAAACTCATGCAACAGTGACTTTGGGCAACCAAATCCAGTCTGCAGCCTTGTTGGCTTCTCTGTTTATACGACAGAATTTAAATTGATGTTCATTCCTTATAATAATAACAAGAATATCATGAATGATGACGTGAACTTCCCAGAAACTCCTTTGCTCGGTTGATTAATTGCTTTGATTAAGCATTTGGAGTCTGATTCAAAAATAATCTTTTGAATACCTCTTGTTTTAGCTATCAGCACACCTGCTAGCAATGCGTAGGTAAAGCTTCACCTGAAAGAGCCGATAAAGATGGTCTGGCAAAACAGAAGCCATCAACAAGTCTGCCCACTTCATCTCTCATGATTACTGCCATAGTTGCTATACCAGTACTAACACAACTGGCATCAATGTTGATCTTCAGGACTCCTGAAGGAGGAACATTCCAAGCGAATTCACACGAATGTCTTTTGAACTTAGTAAACAATCTAAATCTAAGGCCCAGGTGTCATGTTTGACCAATATAAATATTATATTTAAGCCTTTATAGGCCCACGAAATTTAATGCTCTTATAATGACTTACAAAAAAAAAATACTATTATAAACACTTAAATCCTTTTTTTCAAAAGCAATGTGAGATACATAAACATGTCTCTTCTTACTAACTATTCCAACAGTTGCATGCAGAGATTTTTCGCTTTTGATACCACTTCAAAAGGATTACACTCGTTTGTTTTGTGCAAAAATTTTATTATTTCTACTATTCCAAATGAACCAGTAGATAATCACTAATCTAAAAGATCAAGGATATCCATGTTTTCAGGATCATTATAAACATTCCAAACAGAGCTCCACCATCTATTTACAAAAGAAAAACCAGATTCCTCAAGTTTAAAACCCAAGGGAGACAAGAACCAAACTTTTTGTTCTATGGACAAAAGAAAAGCATGTCTTCTACAGTATCCATTCTACCTCTGCATAATAAACATAAAGGAGAGTCAACCAGTTTCCTTTTGAACAAGTTCATCACGAATCCAAGGGAATCAATCATCATTCTCCAAGAGAACACTTGGATTTTGAAGATGATGAAGCATTGAATTTGTATCATTAGCAAAAGACGATGAAGCATTGAGAAGACTGAATTAGTATTCTGAGAAACCAAAAAATGATATCCTGATTTGACACTATAAATCCCACTGGTTTCATAATGCTAAACCCATCTGTCTCTGATTTGATTTGCTAAGAGGAAATCGAGAAATATCTTTTACTTCAAAATCAGAAAGAAGAATATGTAATAAGGTTAGATTCTAACCCTTTGTAATTGGATCAATCACATCAGCTACGATTCTAACAGGAGAGTTTTGAGGTTTGGGAAATTGAATTTTGAATTGGTGAAGATTTAGAACCCAATTGGATCATACAAAAAGAAGTCTCCCTCCCATTTGCTACGTTCCTTCTAATTCCATCCTTAATAAGATCCCTTCCTTCAAACAAATTATCCATCCCCATGACATCTATTGTTTTTGCAATTATTATCATTATTGAAAATGATCTTTATTGTATATATGTATATATTTTCAACAGTATATAGTTTTTAGTAGAAGAAGGGAACATATTAGATTTGATAGGTCACTCCACTCACTAAATGGAGTCTACAGAGTTCCTTGGAGACCCAAAAATGATAACTAAAAAATAATTTTTAGGTGGCGAGAGAATTGCAAACTCAAGATGTTCTACTTAGTATGGTACCCATCTTTATTATAGTTCATTTCGGGAGACTTTTATCTACACCCAACATATTCAATTAAATTATTGGACGTGTGACACCTATAATGAGAATGTTTTACACTTGGCCAATAGAAAAAAAACATATATCTTTGTATTATCTATCCAACCGTTAGATGTAATAGACTAAGCGTAAATAAAATTTTTTCATTTCATTTAACTATAGGGAAGGATGCCACTCCCAAATATCCTCTTGGATAATAGCTTCACTAATGTTTCTGAATTTGTTCTATACTTTTGAAATATTTGACAATATTATTAAAATAAAAACTTTAAATTTCACCGTTATTAATTTATAAAATAATTTAATTTAAATTCGAATTCCAATTCAATAAACTATGTAAAAAATCATTATTTATAAAAAGATAAAATTACATTCTATATCAACTTTGATATAATTATTTTTAAGTATATGATTGCTTTTTTTTAGCTGTGCCTTTCCGTGTTTGGTTATATTTTTGAAAGAAAATATATTGAATTATTTTTGCCTTTCAACTGTTTTTTTAAAGAAAAAAAGTTAATTATATTTTTGAAAATTTTTTCTGTCTTTGATTATTTAAAAAAATCCCTTATAAAATAATTATCAGCCCAAAGAAAAGGCCCATAGCAACAGGAAGAAAGTAATTGCGCTCACCAATTAAAACAGGTGGGAGCCTTTTAAGACCTATCAGTCCCATCATTAAGTTGTCTTAAAAATTAAGCAAATTTAATGAGTTAATCACCACTCCCCATTTGCATGCACAGGGAATAATAGCTTTTTGGATTGAAATTGCAGCTAGCGAAAGGGAAAGGGAAAGGGAAAGGGAGGCTTTTTATCTTGTTTTATTTTGATTTTTTTCCTCGTTGACATTATGCCTCAACCCCACAGAAAGGTAATAATTCTTCTCTTTTATTTACAATTTTGCCATTTTACAATAATGTAGATCTTGATTAATTGTTAGGGTTCTGATCCCAAATATCATATGGTTTAAAAATTATTTGTTTACCAGTTAAGTTAAATTAAGAGTAAGTTCGCTTCGCATCGAGACTTTAAAATGTTATATAGAAGATATTTTAAATTTTAAATTTTAAATTTTAAAGAATAATTTAGGATTTTTCTTTATTAAAATCGATTAGTTGACTAAGCATGGAATTTACTGTAGCTGGGTATTAACTCAATTATACTGGTGAATTATACTATACTATTCTATAGGATGATAACGAGAGACTGAGGAAAGGCATCATCAAAAGACATGAAGGCAACTTGAAATTTTTGAAGTCACAGTCCAACTGTTTGGATGAATCAATTCTTGACTTGCAAGGTCTGGATTCTGTAACGCTAGTTCAAAAATTTTGATCATGAACTAATGTAATGTGATACTGTCACTTGCTTGTACCCACTAACACATACAGTTCTCAGTGATCCTTGGCAAGTATCATTCCACAAATGAGCTTAAGGCAGCAGCCACCAACAATGGTGGTGGTGCCGCATCTTGCAGTGAGGAAGAAGAAACAGCAAATCAAATATTGAAGCAAGAGGTTACAGCAGCTGCCATTATCTACCAACTGAAAACTCGTCATGTACTTCAAGCCTCAAATTTGCCATTGGCCAAGGACGTGCTAGGTGTTCTTACCACTCTTGCTACGCTTGATAGTGATAATCTTAGCTGGTCAGTCCCTTTTTCGTAGCCAAAATGCATACTCTGCAGACCTGTGAGTTGCAAACCTTCAATTTTTGTTTGATAGTTGATATTTCATAAAACCAGGCTTCTCTCGGAATTCTTGGGACCAGAGACGATGCTGGCAATAGTCTGTAGGACATCTGAAGGTGTCAAAGCATTGGAGAAGTTTGATGGAGAAGGCACAATAAATAGCAGTACTGGTGTACATGGCCTTGGGTCTTCTATGGGGAGGAAAATTAATGGCCGGTTTCTTGTCATCTGCCTCGAAGATTTGAGGCAAGAACCAACCCCACACTTATTATCTTGTATATATATGTAGATGTTTGACTATTAGCTTGTTGTTAATTGACAGGCCATATCCTGGTGGTTTCATAGCAAATGATCCACAAAAGAAGCTTGATCTTTCAAAGCCAAAGTTGTCAAATGGCATGTGCCCTATCGGCTTTGTTGATTTTGCAGTTAACATGATCAATGTGGATAGAGAGAATTTATTTTGTGTCACTGCCCATGGACATGGTCTTAGAGAGACCCTATTTTATACCTTATTTTCTCACCTGCAAGTATACAGGACCAGAAATGAAATGCTACGTGCTATCCCATGCATAACTCATGGAGCCGTATCTTTAGATGGTGGAATGATCAATAAAAGAAGTGTTTTTGCTCTTGGCAATAGGTAAATCTCAGAGTATAATGTACTATTGAGGCCAGTATTTTTCATCTGCTGCTCGTTTTACATTTGTTTGTTGCTCCATCTGCTTACAGGAAAGATGTAGATGTGAAATTCCCAGTGATTTCCAGATCTAATTTGCCTGCAAGCTACACTCAAATTGAAGATAGGATCAGGATGTTGAAATGGGAACATCTTAATATTGCTGCGGATATGCATAGAGAACAGTCGTTGTTGGACAAAACAAAGGCTGATTTTATGGGATAGCCCTGTGAAACAAGTGCAAAGTAATGTTAATGCACACCGTTCATTTTTGTGCCAGGAAAATTTTTGTTGTCTTGCTTTGGAAATTAGATGCGGTTATTGAGGAGGCCCTCGGGTATACAGTCAAGATGCATATGGGTGGCAAGTGGCAACTCGTTTGTGGTGATTTTCAACAATAAGTTCTGTAAAAACTATTTTTTCACTGCTGAAAAAATGTTGAGAAAATCATACAGAAAGCTTAGCTTCTAACTTGAATACAGACCTCAGTTTAGACTTTTTAGATTAGAGGAGCACTTCTCATTGTGAGTTGCAGGAATTTGCAAATTACATGAAGTAAACGTCATGCACATACATGATATGTACTTGATTCTAAGTAAACTGAGCTTCTTCTTGCACATCAATGCACTCATTACAGTACTAAAAAATGGTCAAATGCATAATTAGTATCCATATGCCCCTCCTGAATTCATACAAATGAATTTAATACAAGGATTAGATACAGCTCATATGTACATCCCTTCCTTTTAGGGAAAAAAAAAAAATCAATCAACAAAATATTACAAGCCGGTTAAAAAAAGAAAGAAGCTCCAGTTGGCTTCTGTTAGAAAATCAACAGTGAGTAGAACAACTGATCTGAAGTTAGGAATAACACATAATCCTAAGAAACTTCCCACCAATTCTAATACTTTACAACTAGACATTTGCTTTCGGAGGAAAAGTCATAAGAACACCTATACGGCTATACCTGATTAAACTGTGATGCAGAACTCGTCATAGGAATAGTCCTCAAAACCTTGATTGTAATATAAAAAATTACCCTGAACTCTTGTCTGTACCAAAATTAATCTGGCATTTCCTTGCCACTGCCATAGTCTACATCATCAGCACTGCTCTGTCTTGATTTCTGTAACTGCAGCTGTAGATGAGTTCTCCTTGTCAAACTTCTTATTACGACAATGCTTAGAAATATGCCCCTTCTTCCCGCAAAAGAAACAGACCGAGACCTTGCTATCTGTCTCTGTTTCTCGTCTCTTCCCAATTGATCCTGGCTTCTTCATATCTGTAGTCCTTGGTCCTAGATTCTCAGCAAGATTAAAGTGTACGGAACTGGAAGGCGCCATTTGCTTGTCCGGTTTGCGGGACTCTTCCTCGGCCTTTACTTGATCCATCAGTATCCAGAAAGGCAGATGCTCCTCGCACATTAACTTCATGCAAAAGTCCTTCCATGATGGGGGAAGCTTGGATATGATGGTACTAACATGAAATTTCTCGTCAAAAAAAATTCCAGCAGCAACAATAGAATCTGCAATGCTATTAAGTTCTTGAACTTGCTCAAGAATTGGTTTATCATCTATTATCTGAAATTCAATGTATTTTCTAACTAAAGATCTCTTTTGACCAAACTCCTCATATAGATAAACTAATTTTAGCTCTTCCCATAGTTCTTTAGCACTCTTAGTCTTCTTTGAATAGCGATTATAAAGAGCATCAGATAGACAAACCAAAATGTTGCGCCGACACAAATAGTCATCATTAAACCACTTTTGCTCAGCAGCTTTGGACTGAGCAATTTCTTCAGCACTTGCTTCTGGTCTTGTAGCAACACTAGGACATGGATCAGTAAGCACATATGCAATGTTTAATTGCTTTAAGAACAATTCCATTACCGGTGCCCAAAACTGATAATTCTTCCCATCAAAACGATTGATCTCAATAGGAACAAGCCCATGAATTGTAGAAGCAAGTACTGAATCAGATACTTGGCCATTAGGTTCATGACAAGTAGAAGTAGTCAAGGGTTTAGAGACCGGTCCATTAAGTCCATGCGGTGTAGAAGTATTAATCAAATAAGAGAATTGTCCATTGAGTTCATTAGGAGAGGGAGTTGCCAAATCAGTGGCTTGTCCATTAAGTTCACTAGGAATAGAAGCAGTTGCTGTAGAGATTTGTTCGCTTTGTTCACCATGAAGTTTGGATCTGCAGCATATTGATGAAATGGTCTAGGTTAATAATTGATTCAATTCTATGCTTCCTACTCAAGATGTGATGTTAGTGGAAAGCTAACTAAAGTATCTGACAGGCTATAATTAGAATAGAAATTAAAAATCTACATTATTCAGCTTCACTAACGATTTACAGTTGCAAACAACCTGGAGGCTGAAATTCATGCAACTGTGCAGCTTCCCTTTACAGAAATAATATTTATGCATTAGGCTAATCATTACCAACTTCAAAGATGTTAAATCACAGCTTAGTTATTAAAGGAATACCCTCACCTTAACTTTGATTGCATCTTTGCAATAGCTTCCTCTATCAAAGGGATGTTCTTCCTGAATGATGACCATTGCTCAGCTGGCAAATTAATTACTGAAAACATGGCAGTAGCAACAAAAGTGTTCAGGATACTGCATATTAGTAAAAAACACAAGGAAGAATATTAAAGAGTAGAGAAGGCCACCAATCTTTCCAAAATTCTCAACAGATCCCAGACGCAAGAAATAATCATTCAGAGTAAAATCAATCTTCCACTTTTATATCCCTGAGCACCACATATAAAAGTGGAGAGCCTCACAGGAACAGAAATTTGATCTCAAAAAATGATATTAGAAAGACCAGAGTACAGGCTGCATTAAGGACCGATCTGTATGCATGCATAAGTGCTTGTGCCTTTGAATGTGTATGAGATACATAGAGAGAGAATAAATAACTAATTAAGATTAATCGAACACAATTGCAACAACAGAATCATGAAAACTATAGTTTTAGACATGTCATCCACAGCCTTAATGCAACACTATGTTTTCTTGTTTGGAAGATCACTACTCGGGAAAACTTTCCAACTAGAAGAGTAGCTCTGCATAGGTATGAATCTGGAATATCATTACATCTTAAAGAGGGTAAAGCACAAACTGCTAACGAAATTGTTTAGCTGGCGAAGAAAGATCTCGGTTTTGTCTTATCTACAACCAGAGTCATGCCAAAATTTCCGTTGTTACAATACCTTTAAACACTCAGCAAGCATCAAACTTAGGGAAACAGATTACTGACAGCTAAACTAACGGGAAAAGGGTTGCTGGTGTATGCTTGATCACCTTTGTTTGAAGGTAGCTGCCTTCCATCTTTATAATAAAATTCCCTAATGGATACATAAGATTTCCCCTTAAAGTCTTGAATCACCACGTTCCTTCTATTTGATAGCTGAATCAAAATGAACAAAATCCATAAAAAAATTGACAGGAAAAAAACATGGAAAAAAAGAAAGGAAAAAGAATTTCATGCCTAATTTCTCACACCGGCATGCTTGACTGCAATAAATCAGAAAAATATACTTAATTGTGCTTCTAATTTTGATCACTTTATAAACAACATGTTACAAACCAAATATAGTTTTCTATTCTATTCACTTCAATAACCAACATTTTAACAGAAAGCTTCAATCTTTAATTCTTAATTTCTTTTGTTAGCTCACATTTCACACATTACAAGTAAAAGGTCAATCTTTAGTTCAAGATTTTGGAAAAGTTCGGTCTCTAATTTTCCACAGAACCAAACTAAAATAGGAATTAGGGTTTTCTAAGTTGTAACCTTGCAAATAACAAGATTTCCCTCGCTATCAAATTCCTTCATGGGCATTGCTTCCTGTTGTTCATGCACTAATTCTTGGGCCTCTCCTCGAAAATTGGCATCAGCTTCTTTTCTCTCATCTCCAGCTGCAGCTACTTCCGTTGAAGAGAGCAAAACCGACTCAACAATACCTCTTATAAATTTCTTACAATCAATGCTAGAGAGGTCGATCCCGAGTCGCTCAGAGGCCGTGACCCGGACCTTGAACTCAGTCATCTCCTCCATGTCAGCATTCATTAGTATTTCGAGCACTGTCTGCTCGATTTTCTGCTGAATTTCTGGTTCCATGAGGAAAAAGAGTGTGAGAGATAGAAACTGTCGGGAGCTTAGAATTCGTTTTGGGTTTTAATTTTCATTGAATTAGGGATTGAATCCCGCCTCTACTCTAACTTGAATAATTTTTTACAAAAAGGTTTAAAAAAGATAATTCATCAGGTTCCACCGAGATTTGAACTCGGGTTACTGGATTCAGAGTCCAATGTCCTGACCACTAGACCATGGAACCAACTTGAGCTAAATTGGTTACAAATAAGCAAATCTACAAAAATAAAAAAGAAGAAGAAGAAGAAGAAGCAACCTTCCTGCAATTTCTGTTCACGCTAACTGAATTGTCTCTACTACCAATTTAGCTTCTGGGTTTAAAGATTGTGGAGAAAAGTAAGTCATTATTTGTTCTCCTTCTATCAACCCATTTTTTTCCTGTTTACTGTTATAAAATGCTTTGAACCCAATGCCCCTTTTCTTTTCTCTAGTAGATATCTACAAGCTTCAGAAATTGTCTTATTCATGGATTTCTTCTCCGTCATTTCTATCCTTCTTTTTATAACTTTCATTGCCAACCTCTTTCAATTCTTTAAGCATAAATCAAAAAACCTTCCTCCAGGCCCACCCAGATGGCCTATAGTTGGCAATCTTCTCCAATTGGGTCAATTACCCCATAGAGACTTAGCTTCTTTATGCGACAAATACGGGCCTCTTGTCTACCTCAGGCTTGGCAGCGTTGATGCAATCACCACCAATGATCCTGATATCATACGCGAGATTCTCCTCCGCCAAGATGATGTCTTCGCCTCCCGCCCACGAACTCTCGCCGCAGTGCATCTTGCTTACGGTTGTGGAGACGTTGCATTGGCCCCATTAGGCCCCAGTTGGAAGCGAATGAGAAGGATTTGTATGGAACACCTGCTAACAACAAAGAGGCTCGAGTCGTTTGCTAAGCATCGAGCCGACGAAGCCCAGCATCTGGTTCGCGACATTTGGGCGCAGGCTCAAACTGGGAAGGCAGTGAACTTGAGGGAAGTACTGGGTGCGTTTTCTATGAACAATGTGACTAGAATGTTGCTGGGGAAGCAATACTTTGGAGATGAATCAGCGGGTCCACAAGAGGCCATGGAGTTCATGCACGTAACACACGAGTTGTTTAGGCTTTTGGGGGTCATTTATTTGGGTGATTATTTGCCATTTTGGAGGTGGATTGATCCTTATGGATGTGAGAAGAAAATGAGGGATGTGGAGAAGAGAGTGGATGATTTTCACTCTACAATTATTGAACAACACAAAAAAGCAAGGAAAATGAAGAGAGGAGAAGATGTTGGTGAAGGAGAGATGGACTTTGTCGATGTTTTGTTATCTTTGCCAGGATTCGATGGACAGGACCACATGGAAGACGTAGAGATCAAAGCCTTGATCCAGGTGATATCCACTGGAAAGTAAAAATTTTTTAATACCTTAAAATAAAATTTTTGGTATTTGATACTCAATCGTTGGACATATTTCATGTAAATTTGTGCTGATTTTGTAATGGAGTTTAAATATATGTTACTGAAAACATTGTAACTTGACTTTAAAACCCGATTTGAGAACAGTCAAAATCTTGTTTTCTATTTTGTGTTCGAAGGCTCATTGCACTAGTTCTGATTTCTATTTATAGGATATGATAGCTGCGGCAACCGATACTTCAGCTGTGACCAATGAGTGGGCGATGGCAGAGGTGATCAAGCATCCACGTGTCCTTCGCAAGATACAAGAGGAGCTTGATGCTGTAGTAGGTCCCAATAGGATGGTGACAGAGTCAGATTTAGCCCACCTCAACTATCTGCGTTGCGTTGTACGCGAGACATTCCGCATGCACCCAGCTGGTCCCTTTTTGATCCCACATGAATCTATACATGCCACTACAATCGACGGCTATGATATCCCTGCGAAAACCCGAATCTTCATTAACACTCATGGATTGGGCAGAAATACTAAGGTGTGGGCTGATGTGGAGGAGTTTCGGCCCGAGAGACACTGGCTGGATGATGGAAGCCGAGTAGAGATAAGCCATGGGGCTGATTTCAAGATATTACCTTTTAGTGCAGGGAAGAGGAAGTGCCCTGGGGCACCGCTTGGTGTGACTTTGGTGCTGATGGCTTTGGCTCGGCTCTTTCACGCCTTTGATTGGTCTCCACCGCATGGGCTAAAACACGAAGATATTGATACAACTGAAGTTTATGGCATGACTATGCCCAAAGCCGAACCCTTATTCGCAGTGGCTCGCCCACGTTTGGCCCAACACTTGTATCATTAAATCGGCACGATTCCATTTTGTTGAAGGAATAGGTAGAAAAGAAACTATGATCATGGTTCTATTTGATAGCACTCCAAGTAGCTATTAGACAGATCAATAATAATATTTTTTTCATGATTCATCTACTTCTATTAGACAAATCATTTGATCCCGGCACGGCGGCACATAAAAATTTCACTTGACAAAAAGAAGAACCTGCCATCTTAACATCAAGCATCAGATTCAACGATCTACAATCCATTCCTCGAAGGTACCCAAAAAGATTATTAAAAAAAAAAAAACAACTCAACTACAGAACTATTACTCTTACTGCAGTACTATTCTGTAATATGCTACCGTTGTTTGCATTTTGTCGTTGTTCACTTAGCGATCACCACATGTTTGTTAAAATGCCTGAACAAGACTCTTCCTCAATGAGACTGCACATTTCTCTTGACTCTCCCTGACCTGCCTTCTTTCGATTGTTTGTATTTGAATTTACAGAGAACTTACCTGAAAGGATTTAACTTAAAAAACAGCACATCATCAACTCAAGTCTGCTTTTGTGATTTGCATTCATTGAAGTTTCTTATTTTCTTGCATTTCACTTTAAATTGAACATGATTTTTACTATTTTTTCCTCAATTCTCTGACAGCCATAGATATACAGGACGAATATTGGAACTTTCTCACAATGTTTCTTAGGCGAGCTGCAGTAGCATTGCCTTACTCAAGAAATGTTTTTTCTGCTAAAAATAATCATGATCTTGCAACTGCTATCGCCCAGATGAATAAGGTAAAATATACCGTCACAACCTGAGTTGTAAAGAGCAGCCATGTTGATTGTTTAATGAATAACAAAAGCAAGATCAATTCTTTTTCATTGTATCATCGCCTCAACTTTTTTTTTTTAAATTGCTGTACTGTTATATTTCTAGTAAGTAGAAACAATTTAGGACTTTTCATTATCTTTTATAGTTTTATTCTCACTTGCTAATAATATTTGGTCTAGGAAATGGAATCTGTCTTTGGAGAACCTCCTCCTGGCGGTATTTCTGGTTCCATCAATAATGATAATACGTCGCAAGAACCACCATTCAGTTCTCATGAACTAGCTGATTCTATTAGTGATAGCTCTTTGGGTCAAGAATCCCATTCTTTGTCTCAAAAGATGAATCAGAATGCAATCGGGTTGACGCATGTTGGCAGTTCAGGAGAAGCTCAAATGGTGGATGTCTCTCCCAAAGAAAATAGTAAGAGAACTGCTGTTGCTAGTTGCAAGGTATTACTGGGTAAGAAGGTATTTGATATGGTTTTAGCCAACCAAATGGCAAAAGGAGATGTTCTTACTGTGGCCAAAATCGCTGGCATAAATGGAGCAAAGCAGACTAGCAGCCTCATCCCACTGTGTCACAATATCATCCTAACTCATGTTCGTGTCGATCTAGTGCTGAATCCAGCTAATTACAGTGTGGAAATTGAAGGGGAGGCTTCATCAACTGGGAAAACAGGTGTTGAAATGGAAGCATTGACTGCTGTCTCCACTGCTGGTCTAACAGTGTATGATATGTGCAAGGCTGCTTCCAAGGAAATCCAGATTACAGATGTACAGCTTGAGAGTAAAACTGGTGGGAAGAGTGGGGACTGGCATCGAAACACAACTACACCAATGCCCGCATCAATAAAAGAATGATAAGAGAGCCTGTTCAAGTGTGTCAGGGAGGGCTAAAGGAGTATTGTTGAGAGAAAAGTGTGATGCAAGTGCTGCAATGAAGTGGAGGTAAGTGTATCATATTTTCTCTAAATGTTGCAGGTTCTCCTTTTCTATTTTCCATGACATTTAACATTTGAATGAAATATTTACCATCACATAATTACTTTAAACTGCTATATCATATATATATACACACAAAAAAGTGATTGAAAGTTCATTTTTTTTCTCTCTTAACTTGTTTTAGAATTAATAGAAGTTAAACAATAACATTCTATGAATCCATAACCAAATGGCCATGGAAGAATCATATGTCACTAATTCACTATGAAACCAGTTAGAAAATCTGACATAGAAAGGGGTAAATAATGCCAATTTTACCCCAGCAAGCCATTGCTTGTCAACATTCAGTTAACTGTTACATAATATTAGATTTGCCTGATTCATGTAATATTATTTTGTAACTGTGATCTGAAATATTATTTCTTTGTAGCCTAACATGATTATTCTTCTTCATTTTGATGATTTTAAATTCCTTGTTTCAATAACCGCAGGAATTGGTTGTCTCTTCAATGGCATTTGACTGTGCAAGAGTACATTTACTTCTTGCTTGTGTTATTCTTTTCCTGACAAAGTAGTTTGTTGGTTCGAGGATTTAATGCGGTCCCATAACTTATATTTGGTCACCAGTAGGAGTACCAAGAACAGCAAATATCTTATAGCATACAAATTCCACTTCCTGTAACCATATAACTAAAACAAGCACACACAGACCACCTCTAGCCAAGCTGCCCAAGCCTGAATAGGAAAGGTGCTCCCTGTCTAGTAGCAACAGTAAATTTGTTGAAAAAGTATCAATTAATGTTTGGGGAAGTTCGAAGCCAAGGCCCCTTACACGATACAAGATACTTGCCTGCCATTGCCAAACAACATATACCTTTTCTTGACAAGAGGATCTTATGTTCACTTTTTTTTCCCCAAGGTATACCTTAGTGAATTCAACAGTGGGTTTAATGTCATATGGTTCATGGGACAAATTTCTTCATTTGTTAACTTGATACAGAAGTTAACATCATTGGTGTCTGTTTAATATCTTTTCCGTATAATTCATGCTAACTTTATTGCTTTTAGCCAGGCTACGATCTCTTTATCATCTGCTATTTTTTTTGCTTTTGAAAAGTGCTTGCCCCCACACGGTTTCAACTTAGCTAATCCCTAATTTTTGCAAGGTTGTCAGAGCAATAGTTCATCACAAATGGCTTTCATGCTTGGTTGACCTTGAAAGAGGGCTATTTTTTTTTTGGGTGCATGAAGCATAGAGTTGCTGCCTGCGTACTTTACGATCATGTAAATCTGTAGATGGGCTTGCTACAATTCATTTGTCCTTCCTTTCTCATCGCAGCAAAATGATGCCTTTTTACATTTTTATTGCTTCACCATCCCTCCTAAACTCACGGATTTAAAACCATTACAGCATAGTAGGTGAGTTAGTCACAATGTGGAAATTTGCAGAACTACTTTACCTACTTCCATTATCGAGACCATTAGTATGGCCAACCATAAAATATCAATTATTTTCTTCGACTTTTGCATTTATGTGCAACCAAATTCAGAACAAATTGGCCTAGAAGACAGCGATGGGCTGAATCACCCCATCGTTAGTCCCAGCAAAATGCATCCGGTAAGTGAAACCTATTGACTAGACTCATTAAGGAATAGTGTGTGCATTATGCAGTGTTATGTAATTTTGCTTCATGTAATACACGATAGTTAAGGTTGCATATGTGATGCTTTTAATGCATACTTTATAGCTTTCTTTTAGTATGATATATGTAGTTAATGTTGCATGAAAGTCCACTTTGCAATTGCTGCGGGGCCTGCTAACATATGCCTTAATGATCTCCGAGATTGATGCGATTAACATGTTTTACCTCAAGGTTCAGCTTGCGAGTCGGGCTTTTTTTTATTTTTTATTTTGCATCATGTTCGCAACCAACCAAACATCCCAAACCAGATCCCATCTTTTGTCTACTATAATTGTGTAGAGAGCACTCGTGTCCTTGCGGTTCTTCATGTGTACATTCATCGAGGAATTAGGGGCAGCATCACAAGCCCCATTTCTTCGATTAGGGATAAAAAAAGGCTGCACCATCAAAGGGTACAAAAGTATCACAACTCGTGCCTCCCTAATGCTGGCCATCCATGACCCAATGGATTTAGTAAAGAAGATGGAATTTAGTGCGGTATATAAAGAAGATAAGAATGGAAGAAAAAGGATAGGCAGGCAGATGTCATAACTCAAAAGTAATGTCACTGATACACCAAGCTACAAGAGCACGAAAGTCATGAAAATACATTAGTGCTCCCATAACTGTTTTTGGTGACTTCCATTATATCATCAACGATCATCGGTAACATGGGAATGACATAATTAAAGCCAAACGAATAGGTTCTAAGGTTTCGTGAACATGCAAATGTGGATATGACTCCAACAAAAATGAACCGTACATAACGAAATATGAAGCTTCCTGCTACCTGCCAACTGAAGATAAGCAATTTATTTGAGAGATTGCATGTTACAAAAAATTAAATCAGGGAAGCAAATTTTGTGATATGAAACCGACCAACCGAATGATATGCTACATAAAAATAGACCTCTCAAGAATTAATAGATAATTCATGTAGATGCGGTCCAATGCAAAATTGATATGTATAGATCTACTATATTATCTTCTTGCTCGATGAGGCAGTCGCTATCTGTCAATTATCAAATGTCATTCCTCTTTTTTGTTTTTTTGGTTTCGAGCTGAGCTATGGAATAATTGACTTGTATAAGCAGTTGATCTGAACTTAATCATGATCATGTACATCACATGCTTGATCGTTAAAAAGCTAAAATATTTCAGTTGATGTGGGCTTATGTTTCTTTGGAAAAATTTTACAAAAGCAGCATGTGCATGATATCTTTAGTTTATTACAAAGTAGAGTTTTCATAGTCTTTCGTGCAATTGACGCTGAAAAAAAAAACTAATTTTTTTAACATTAATCAGAGAAGAATTATAAGAAACAACACAAGTAATCAGATTTACCAAACTAAAATAGTATTAAAGACTTTTTGACACAAAACGGTCCAAATAACTGTAACAATTTTTACAATAATTAAAACAACAAATCAAATATAAGTACGTCTATAAGTATATTTGGTCATCGCATTGGATGTGTTTCATATCATTGATTAATTTATAAAATTATAAAAAAATTTAAATTGCAAAAATTTTTCATATTCAGGATGAATTCAATAATTAAGGTGTTTTTTTAATTTGTTTTAAAAGAAATGCTAGCAATGTGTAAGATTTAAATTTTTTTATTATCAAGTTATTTTTTATCATTATTGAAAAAAAATACTGCACGCTCGGATGGGATGAGCTTTTTAAAGTTTCAATTCACCGGAAGGGTTAAAAAAAAAAAATGCAACACGAGCTTTAAAAGTGGCCAGCTCAGTTCTCTACTCCCAAGTGATGTATGTATTACGTTGATTTTGTGGGAATTAAAAAATTTTACTGTAAATTCAAAAAAAAAATTACTGTAATTAAAAATCCTAATTCCCACCAACACAAGCAAACAGTTTTGGGATATTTGCATCCTTCAACTGGCAAAAAATCTCCCTTCATTTTACATGCAAAAGTTTTTACCTATATTTTACATATTTTATTTTTATTGGTAAAATATATATTTAACATATGTATTAAATATTTAATTAATTTTT
Source organism: Mallotus repandus (assembly GCA_949671775.1). NCBI lineage: Eukaryota > Viridiplantae > Streptophyta > Magnoliopsida > Malpighiales > Euphorbiaceae > Mallotus > Mallotus repandus. Next base: position 26,864 of record CATIWM010141638.1, read on the forward strand.
TTTATTAATAAAAAGATGATAAAATTTAAATTTAAATAAATTATATAATAAAAAATATTCTTTTGCTTTTAAAGAATAAAAAATCAAATTTTACATTTTAAAAAGTTTCAGTAACAAATATTTTTTATATGTATATATCAAAAAGCCAACAAAAATAAAAATGATATTGCCACGACCAAAATTGATAGCTTACCAGTTTCCGATTATTTATACCCTTTCTCACCCCTGCAAAACTTCAGTATCCTTCCTTCCTCACTTTAAGCTTTACTCTGTTTCTTCGATCTTCTCCATGAAAATGGAGATGGACGCAAAACTAGCAAGAAGAAACCTTTTCCTTCTCTCTTTCTCCTTCACCATTTTCCTTTCTTTCTCCGCGTCTGCTCTTTCTACTTCCCTCAATTACCAAACCCTACACCTCAACCCCCTCCCATCGCAGCCCACTCTCTCATGGACCGACTCCGACACCGACTCCGAAACACTAACTGCGTTCACTGAAACAGACACTGCAACAGACTCCTCCTCCACCTTCTCCGTACAGCTACACCACATAGATGCACTATCCTCCGACTCGACTCCGGAGGCCCTTTTCGCCACCAGGCTTGAGCGTGATGCTTCGCGCGTCAAAGCTATCTCCTCCCTCGCTAACTCTGCCGCGGCTGCAGCTCCCGGTAAGCGCGTGGGTTCTGGATTTAGCAGCTCCATCATTTCCGGCCTAGCACAAGGCAGTGGTGAGTACTTCACGCGCATAGGTATAGGTACACCTCCAAGGTATGTTTACATGGTGCTTGATACTGGAAGCGACATCGTTTGGATCCAGTGTGCTCCATGCAAAAAGTGTTACTCTCAGTCCGACCCCGTTTTTGACCCTCGTAAATCTAGATCTTTTGCTGGGATCGCCTGTGGGTCTCCTTTGTGTCACAGGCTTGATTCTCCAGGCTGTAATACTAAAACACAGACGTGTATGTATCAAGTTTCTTATGGTGATGGCTCGTTCACTTCTGGCGACTTCTCCACTGAAACGCTGACGTTTCGTCGTGCCAGAGTTGCACGCGTCGCGCTAGGCTGTGGTCACTTTAATGAAGGATTGTTCGTCGGTGCTGCGGGCTTGTTAGGACTTGGCAGAGGAAGATTATCATTTCCCGTACAAAGCGGTCGTCGGTTCAACCGTAAATTCTCTTACTGTTTAGTCGACCGGTCCGCTTCATCCAAGCCATCTTCCATGGTTTTTGGTGACTCGGCTATTTCTCGAACCGCCCGGTTCACTCCTTTGCTCACAAACCCTAAGCTGGATACTTTTTACTACGTCGAACTCCTCGGGATTAGTGTTGGTGGGACGCGTGTCCCTGGCATCACCGCATCATTGTTTAAACTGGACCAGACTGGTAATGGTGGAGTAATAATTGACTCGGGTACTTCCGTAACCCGTTTAACGAGACCCGCTTATATCGCTCTTCGAAATGCATTCCGGGTCGGAGCTTCAAATTTGAAGAAAGCACCTGAGTTCTCTTTGTTCGACACGTGTTTCGATCTATCCGGGAAAACTGAGGTGAAAGTTCCGACGGTGGTGCTCCATTTTCGCGGTGCTGACGTGTCTTTGCCGGCGACCAATTATCTGATTCCTGTGGATAGTAATGGGAGCTTCTGCTTTGCCTTTGCGGGCACAATGAACGGGTTGTCGATTATAGGAAATATCCAGCAACAAGGATTTAGGGTGGTTTACGATTTGGCAGGTTCGAGGGTGGGCTTTGCACCGCGTGGATGTGCCTGATCAGCGTGCGTTTTGGGGTTGGTAAGGGATATGGCTCTTTACCTGCCTTTTTTATATTTTTTTTGTGGATTGTAGACACCAGGAAAAAAAAAATACCTTTCCAGAATCTTAATGAATGCGAAGAATGAGAAAGAATGTAGGGTTGGGATTTATGTATGTCCAGTGCTTGTTATATTAATTTGTCAACTTGTAATTGAAAACAAGGGTAAAATGTTCACTATAAACGCAAATTTTAGCCTGATTTCTATTGTTAATTGCAACTGGGGAAGTGCGAAATTTCAGTTGGAGGGAAGAAGTACAAACGGTGTCATTATATGGAATCATGCACGCAATGAAATGACTCAATTATTTATCATTTCTTTAAGTAAGCATATAAACCGAATTTAATAGCTAAATTTGCACTCGTTTGGAGTGGGAATGCAGTATATTAGTACAACTCGGTGAGTTATCAGTGCTGGGCTCTGTGAGTAACTCATGTCTGAGGGGCCTCGCAAAGGCCAATTGGCAGCTCTTGCCATGAGCAAGAATGTAGCTTATTGTCCAGGCCCCAGGATTAAGGATAATAATGTGTTATGCATCATGGATTTAATTCAGAAGAGCAAATATTTTACTTTTTTAGTATACTGTAGTTGCTTCAAAAAAAAAAAAAGTAATCTGTAGTCGAACGAAGCAGGGCAGGTTCTCTGTCATTTGTTGTTGGCTTTGTAAAATTATTGGCATGGGGAAAATGACTGCAACGAGCCAAACCGGCAATGTTGTATACTACCGTAATCTTCGGTCAATTAGAAGTAGCGGTACAGCGTATGCACATGTCGCATTTTTTTATTAATATGCGGAAATAATCCATATTTTTATATTTTCTTACTTTTACCTTTATATTTTTGTTTATATGAATTTAGTATCTATATTTTTTTTATTATAAATTACATCCTTTAAGGATGCAAAATAAAAATATATTAATTTTAAATAAAAAATTTTAATATATGATAAAATAAAAATATAAAAATTTAATATATAAATAATAAAAATATAAAAAATAAATTCATAAAAATAAGAAAACAATAAAATTTCAGAAGAAATATAAAATATTCATAATATGCGTGTATGTATGGGAAAGAAGCAAAACAAAAGCTTAGATGTCATAGTATTTGGTGGGCCCTCTCCACTAGTGCTTTTGAGATACAATTCCACTATTCTTTCGGTGCATTTTAGATCTAGAAATCATCGACTATATCTGCTCAGAGTTCATCCACACTACACACACAACTTTATATGTATAGTACGGGCACACCTGTGCTCTCTTCTCATCATATACGTATAGGACCTTTAGCTGGCTATCGTGGCAATTCAATCCAATTATCAGGACAGTATGGCCATATAAGCATATGTAACCATCTATCTGCATGTGTTGGTGTGCCCTTTCATTATATAAGCACATGCCGGAGGGGAGTAGTCAAAAAAAGCGGACACCATCTCTGCCTTTTTTATTAATTTTTTTGTTGGGAGTGGGAAGTTGCAATAAAATAAGTCAATCCTTGAAAATCGCTAGCCAATTTGTGTTCTTTTACTTCCCTCTTTGGTGGGTTCTAGCTGTTGTAAAAAAAGTACAGGTTAAAAATGGAAAAGACAATCAGCACTGCGTGCTATGCGCTTTGCAAAAAGTGAAGCAATCATGGATGTGGAAGCATCACTACCTAAAATACATATCATGCTCCAAATTTTTTTCCAATTGGAAAATGATGGCTAGAGCAACAGTGCAGTTACTTCATTGGTTAGTTAATATTAGTGCTTCCTCCAAAGCATGTTTACATAGTAAGGTCAGACCAAAATTGGGCATGAAATTATTTAGTAATGTTTATTCATTTAGAGTAGGAGCAAATAGAGTTTGCATACTCTAACATGTAGATCCTATAAAAGAAATTGTCTCACATTCACATAGCAATGAGCATTGCCCAGCTTCAATGATTGATTTAGTAAAGTTTGTTCCGAGCAACTTCTGACTAATCTCAATCTCATGAACTTGTTCACATGGCAGATATTTGTTTTCCTAAACATAATGCTGAAAAGATCTGCAACAACCGCAACAATTTACAACTATACATGCCTGTGAAAAGTCAGTCCAAACATAACAACTCTCACGATGACCAAAATAAATATATTATCTACATTGGTGCGTTTAATTTATTGAGAGATTGAAAAAAAAAAAAAAGCCCAAGAATACGTTGTCTATCCCTTCTTTTCGGTCTTATCGCATGTGCCTTGGGGGTCCATGATCAGTTCAGCGAAGAGCAAATGCCATTTTCCATATTCTACATTTATGACTAGTACATCCCACTCATTTTTGTGGGGGTTTTTTTGTTCAGTACAATTCGAAAACAACAAAATATCCTTTGTTCACCACTACATCCAAACAGGTAAAAGGTGATATTCGTAAGGCCATGTCCTGGTTTTGTGATTTGGCTTTGTTCTGCTCCTGGGTAGTTCAAAACAAGAAACGGAACTAGATAAAGCATTTGCATTTCTTCTCATTTTTTATCCTCCCAAGTCCCCACCAAACATAAGCTTGTGCATGCGTATCTCCTACGTTCAAGAGAATTTTTGTTCCTAAATTATCTCGCGTTGGTCCGGGGGCTCATGTGCCAGATATCCAACCCACCTGCCCGCTCCCTGGGCCGGAACGATTAGACCCATTTTGTGCTTTTACTAAAAAAATTTGTGAAGAAAATAATAATAAAAATTTCTCATTGGCAGGATAAGCTCTTGTGCCATGACGTCGATTCCTTGTATAAAATTACCATAATAAGCTCCAATTATGAGCCGCAGTCTAGTGTTGTAATGACGTAAATTCATTAAATGAAAAGGGTAAAGTCGGTTTCGAGCTATACCACAAAACGACCCTTATCAGCTTTGACGGATAAAGTAGCAATTTTTCCCCCCTAAACTTGGACGTGATGGCTAATTAACCCAGATTATAACTTTTTGGCCAATTATCCCACCAACTTAGTAAATTTGGCCAATTAGCCTATATTAGTTTTTCAGAAAAATTCAATTAAGTCTACAATAACTTTTTGTTAACTAATTCACCCCAAAAATTTCATTTATTGACTAATTAGATCCAATTTATCAATATTAAAAAAGATAAAGATTATTTTGGTGTCCATACTTTCACAAATTTAACAATTTGGTGTCTGCACTTTTAAAAGTTACAATTCAGTTGTGCAACCTATAAATTTGTGACAAAATAGTGTATCAAACCGGTAGATGATGAGGTGGCATCACAAATTGTGACAATTTGGTGTCTATACTTTTTAAAAAGTTACAATTCAGTTGTTCAACCAGTAAACATTGTGATAAAATGGTGTATCCAACTGTACAATTTTACAGCCAACCTGTTACCAACCGTTAGATACACCATTTTGTCATAATTTTACCGGTTGCTCAACTGAATTGTAACTTTCAAAAGTACAGACACCAAATTGTTAAATTTATGAAAGTACAGACACTAAAATAGTCTTTATCCCATATTAAAAATATGAAAGATATAAATTAGTAAAAATTAAAATAATTTAAAATATGAAAAAATATAAACAATTTTTAAAATTTTTGCATAGATTTAAATTAAAATGATCAATTATTTTTTTAAAATTAAAAATTAAAAAAATTAAATTGCATCTATTTAACTTTTTTTGTTTTGATCAAATAGTGCTTATATATAGTTAAATAATTATATATTTAGTTTTAAAATATTATTAAATTTGTTTTTCATTTTTAACTTTTTCATTTTATGCATACATATATTAAAAGATATTAAAAATATGAGTAAAATAAAGATTGATAGCATGAAAATTTCAACTAAATGTAAATCAAAACATATTATTTTTGAAATTTTTTAGTTTTAATATTTAAATTTATTTAAATTTAAATTATATATTCACCTCAAAGAACTTAGATTTTCAATAAATTTAATTTATTATTCTATCAAAAACACATCTCCCAAACTTTTTCATGTGGGTAGTTTATCGTTATTTTTTATCTAATTCACTCAAAATATTTTATAAATTAGTAATTAGATTCAATTTTAATAATTAAATTTTATAAATTTTTAATTAATTTTTTTTATTTTTCTATATTTCTTTATGTATATTCAAAATTTTAGTGTTCTCAATCTATTACTCTTACTTATATATTTTTTTATATCTATTAATATATGAATAAAAAATAAAAAATAAAAATGTTGAATAGATAATGCAATTTAATTTTTTTTTAATTTGAAAGTTATTGATTCTTTAAAATTTTATATTTTGTAAAAATTTAAAAAAGTTCTAAACTTTTCTCTATTTCTTTAATGTGAATATACAATTTAAATTAAATTAATTAAAATTTTTTAAAATAATATTTATAATTTATGTATAATTAAAATGTTTTATATTCTCAATCTTTTGTTTTTACTCACATATTTTTACATATATATATATATATATATATATATATATATAAATTAAAAATTAAATATAATAATTTTTAAAACCACATTCATAATTATCTGATTATATACATGAGCATTATTTGATCATAATTAAAAAGATAAACAGAAGCAACATATTTTTTAATTTTTAATTTTAAAAACTAATTGATCATTTTTATTTAAATTTATGCCAAAAATTAAAAATTATTTATATTTTTCTGTATTTTAATTTTTTAATTTTAGTTTATTTTTAAATTGAATATTAATTCCTAAAAAATAAAAATAAAAATTAATTTTTATTAATTCATGTCTTTCATATTTTTAATTTGATAAATTGGACCTAATTAGTCAATAAATGAAAGTTTTTGGAGAAAATTAGCTAAAAAAGTTGTTTTTGAACTGAATTGGATTTTTTTGAAAAGCTAATATAGGTTAATTTTTATTAATTCATGTCTTTCATATTTTTAATTTGATAAATTGGACCTAATTAGTCAATAAATGAAAGTTTTTGGAGAAAATTAGCTAAAAACGTTGTTTTTGAACTGAATTGGATTTTTTTGAAAAGCTAATATAGGTAATTGGCCAAATTTGCCAAGTTGGTGGGATAATTGGCCAAAAAGTTAAAATCTGGGTTAATTGACCATCGCGTTCAAGTTCAGGGGCAAATTGCTACTTTATCCCAGCTTTGACTAATGAACATATTTCTTTTAGATAGAAACGACGGCGTTTTTCTGTTTCTTTGGATTTATGAGCCCTCTCTTACTCATTTCCTCTCAAATTTTCCTGTTTCTTTTAGATGTTCGCACATCTGCCGGGGGCGGCTTTTGACAATTTTCTCATGAATTTGATCTGTGTATTTTGATTGAATGGAAATGGAAGAGGAAGGACGGAAGGTGAGGGCGTTGATAGATAAAGCCACCAATTCCACGGCTCCTGAGGTAGACCCTCGCCTCCTCAAGGCGATTAAAACGGTTGTTCGATATTCTGATTCGGAGCTCCGACTGGCCGCCCAAACTTTAATGGATCTTATGAAACGCGACCACTCTCAGGTCCTCATTTCACCTATAATAACACTATTGTTTTTGTTTGGCCTTATTATAATATGATTGCTTTTCCAATTTAATTTTATTTCTCATTGTTTAATAATTTATTTATGATAAATTACTTCTAATGGAGCATCTTAGGGTTTCACTCTTTACTTGTCAATTTGATTGTTTGATTGTAGCTTCAAGTTCTTATGGCAATATGATTTGTGATGCTTGGACAGCTCATAGCTGTTAGAATAAAACTTATCTTTTGACTAAGGAAAAAAAAGCGTTGCAAATGAAAGGAATTGAACCAAACATAGCATGATTTTGCTAGAATTCAATTCAGTTGGACTCTCATTTGCATATGACATAATCCAAACAAGGCCTAAATTCTTGGATTGCGATTTGTTTTTCCAGGTCAGGTATCTCTCACTTCTCATAATTGATGAACTTTTCATGCGATCAAAGCTTTTTAGGGCTCTTCTTGTTGAGAATTTGGATCAGCTGTTGAGTTTAAGTGTTGGATTTAGAAGGAATCTGCCGCTACCTGCTCCTCCAGCTGTTGCATCCATTCTGCGTTCAAAGGCGATTGAATTTTTAGAGAAGTGGAATGCTTCATTTGGGGTGCATTATAGACAGATTAGATTAGGTTTTGACTACCTTAAAAACACCCTTCGGTTTCAGTTTCCTAATATTCAGGCAAATGCAGCTCGAGTTCAGCAGGAGAGAAGGGAAAAAGAGATGAGATCAAAAGAGATTTTACAGAATAAATTTGAAACACTGAAGGCAAATTTGTCTTCAATAAAGAACGAGATTCAGTCAACAATAGATGAGATAGGAGAATGTTTAGAAATTGTTCGCACTGAAAAGGAAAGTTTGCTGCCTGGACCTTTGGATGATGAAGATTTTGAAGAGTTCCGCCCTTCAGAGTTAAGACAGATTCGTCTTGATTCACTCAGAGAAGGTGAAAAGATTCATGAGAACAGTGAGAACAAGGTGGTTTTTGATGCATTGAGGGAGCTGTACAAGCTTCTTGTAACGAAGCATGTGGTTTCTGTCCAAGAGTGGATCTCTGTTCTTATAAGGGTTGAAGTATCGGATAACAGAAGTAGAGATTCCATTTTGAAGGAGTTCATCGACATGCAAAACCGTCTTCAATCTGTGAAGAAGAGATGCATAGAATTAGGTTGTACTCTTCCAGACACTACAATGCATGGAAAAGAAGAGGAAGGAGATTTTTGGGAGGAGGGTAAATTGGAATCAGCTGAAATTGAGAATTCTGATGCACCCAACAATCGAACCGGAAATTTCACTGTGGCTTCAACTTCTGGCGAAGTGAAAAGTAAAGCTCATGAAAGCAGTAAACAGAAGGCAAAATCTAATGGATCACAAGGTCGTGAACGGGGTAGAACTGATTCAAGCTCACTTCGAAATAAGCTCTTAGCTGAAGCTCCAGTTGTAAAGTGGGGCTCTTTCCTTAATGATTGGGGTTCAGACAGGGATGTTCTGGCTAACCAAAGGGGCTTGGAGCTTGAAAGCCACTGGGGTAGGGTAGACTATGATGCAGTAATTCCATCAGAGAAAATTGCAGAGCTCAATATTCGTGCAACTATTTACCAAGAAGAGAAAGCAGACATACAGCCTTGCCGTGCTCCATTGCACAAAGGTGGACTTTGTCAGAGAAGAGATCTAAGAGTTTGCCCTTTTCATGGACCCATTATACCCAGAGATGATGGAGGAAATCCTATCAACCAGAGCACTTCAACAAGTAATGCAAATATTGATTATGATTTAGTAGACCAATTAGCAAAACAAGCTGTGAAGAATGTTCGGGATAGAGATAATGAGGACGCTAGGAAAAGAAAAATGGATAAGCAGTTGCAGAAGCGTGCGAAACTTGCAAAGGTTCGGGAGCATAACGAAGCAGTCCTACGGGATGCTGCATTGGCTTCAACTTCAAATTCTGCATTTGTTGGGGAGGATTTGGAGGCAATCACTGGGGGAAGGTTGTTAGCAAGAAACAAAAAGGAAAGTCTTGCATCAATGCTGCGTAGAAAAGAAACCACAAAAGATAGGTTATCTCAGAGACTCTTGAACACTCGGGCAAGAGATGCAACAATAAGGCAGGTTACACAAGGTGAAGATGCAAATTACAAAGAAGCATTTCCGAATCAGTGGTAGATAAATGGTTGTCTCTCTATTAGCTTCTCGACTTCTTAAATGACCAAGCCGCGTCAAAATGCAGAGTGCTACCAAGTGGATGAGATGAACAGTTCGAATTTGCTGGAAATGGATTATCGCATGTTGATCTCACAAATGGTTGCATGCATCCGAAAAGATGGTTGTGAATAGTTTATGGAGTCGGATATCTACTGCTGCACTGTTGGGGCCTTTTTTGTGGAGAAAACATGTGTGCCTTTTGGTTGGCCAATTTTTTAATCCCTGAGGTTCATTCCTTTTTCCCCCTGAAACAATTTTGTAACATATTTTATTTTAACTTCTGGAAATAAATATTTTATTGTAACATAATTAAAGATTTGGATAGATTGAAAAAAAGAAAATCTATAGAAGGTTTCAGAACAATGTTATATTTGGCCAGTCAGTGTCAATGCCGAATAAAATTTGTTTCGCATTGCAGGAACTGAGTGAGTCCCGCTTTTCTTGCAGGAAAATTGGGCAAAACAGCTCAAAGCTTCCAACACCAAACTCAACAGGCCAATTAGAAAAGCCTGGAAGAAACTAATGTCTTTTGTGGGATCAAAAACTAAAAAAATAGTACTAACTTTTTTAACCAAGTTCTGATCAGTTACTTGGAGCACAATGGATGAATCTTAAGTCGTTAGTGGAGTAGGTAACATTACTTCTTAAGCGAGACAAAAAAGTGATATAAGCTGACATTAGAATCCTTTTATTCTTAATAAGAGATCTTTTCATCTTGAAGTAACGTTGAAACCAAGCTACATTTTTATGCCATTATCATCCCCAAATCTTCTTTCCAACTATAATATCAGATGAATTAAAGAAAATAAAAAACTATAAAAATGCACGAGCAAAGGGCGCAACTACATATTTATTTTGTTGGACCGGTAAAGATAATGGTGTTTTAGTGGATGTGTAATGATCATGAAACGACAATACCAAATAAGAAAATCTCAAAATTAAAGCTAGTTGTGAGCCTAAGCCCCCAATTTACATGTCAAAATGGGACAGCATATTAATCATACCCATCTGTATACACCCACATTAGCCATTAGATTTATAGTAGCATAATTAGCCTTTGGGTACGGGCATAGAGTCTACTAATAACTTGCTCCAAACACACACCAAGGTGAATGAACTCGAGTGCGAGGCTAAAATGTGTTTTGTTACTGGTCCGGGGTCCAGGCGGGGTCTGGTGTGCATGTTTTTTCAACCAAGCTAGATCTTAAACCCAAGAAGACCTTTTAGATGTTGACGAGGAGTTTGATTATTAGGCCAAATCTCGGAACAGCGTGTTTATTTTAGCTCTAAAGAAATGGATATAAAATAAAAATAGCAGCTGAACTAACCACCGGCAGCAAAGTTGAACAACAACAACAATAATAATAATAATAATAGTAATTGAAGAACTCTTTCTTTCTTTATTTATTTTAACTCATTGGCAAAACATTGCAATTATAACCTTTACCATTTTTAATTATTCCACCTAATCTGATCTTATTCTTCTTCTTCATCTTCTTCTTTATCTCTCTCGCTTCCTCCAAACCCTTTGATGTTGATCAGCTGACTCTCTTAATGTCCACCTTGTTTTTTTTCTTCTTCTCTTTCCTCACTTGTTAAGAAAGGTACCTTTTTTTTTTTTCCTTCTCTTCATAAAGCCAAATCTTGTACATACCGATTCAGTCAGTCTCTCTGTTTCTTCTTCTTATTTTTTCTTTAATTCTTCTAAATTTTTCACCTTATATCCGAATTATACATAGAAAAAGAAGCATACCTACCAAAGAAAAACACCCTTTTGTTCGAAAAATCTGTTCTTTTTTTTTTTTTTCTTTCTTTTAAGATTGATAAGAGCAGAATCTTGAATACCCATCTGGGTCTAATTTTGGGGAAAAACTTGTATCTTTTTTCTTTTTTTTTTTAAAAGTTTTTATGAATGGATATAGATAGCATTGAAAGTGTTCCCTCCTCAGATTTGATAGATGAGGATGAGATCCATCACCACATCCATCAATTCCCTTCAGTTCCAAAGGCTCAAATCAATAACATCAACAACAGCAATGGTAATAATGTTTCCTCAGCAATTCAATCCATCAGTGTCCATGAGCTGCTTGAATGTCCTGTTTGTACCAATTCTATGTATCCTCCAATTCATCAGGTTTGTCCATTTTTTTTCCATTTTGGTTTATGGGTTCCTAATCTTTTTTATCGATCTGTTTGTTGCTTTTCTTTTTTAGGATGCTAAATTTGTTCCTTTGTTATGAAATTCTCTGATTTTCTTTTCGTTCCTCTATTTTTTCTTAAAGATCAAGTATTAAAGATTAAAGATTTAACTTCCTTGAATTGAATTCAGGAAGATTCTTTTGTTACTCCATTGGTTGATTCTGTTAAAAGTGGAGTTAGGGCGAATAAAAGGGGCATTTTTGCGTCAGACGATCTTTGAAGTTGGAGTTGTGATGGTTTTGATGTATCAATATGGTTTGCTAGTTTGACCAATATATGGGAATGTTTGGTGCACGTATATTCAATTTTGTGGTTCACTGCCACTGATTGTACAACATGCCAGATGCTTTATGTTGTCAGTCATAGGGAATTGGTACTGATTTAATCATATCTGTATCTAGATGGAGCCTTTGGTTACAAAAATGAAAATTTATACAAGTCGTCTCGAAGTGAAGTAGGAAAAGGTTCTCTAGTTGTCTTTTCCAGATTGGATTTTCTTGAATACATTCCTTTGCCTTTCAAAACAACCATCCAAGGAAAGGAAAATTAGTTGTGGCTCGTTTCTCTTCATTCCTTCTTGATGGCTAGAAAGAGTTATGGGCAATTTGTTTGCATCATGTACTTCAAATTAAAATATGAAGCCAAGAGTTGCTAAGCATGAGGAGGTTTTGTTTGCTAATGAGGTGAAAAAGGGTGCGATTTATGTAACAAGTCTTCCTCCTGCAAAATGCTGAAGAGCTAAGAAGTGATGGTTCATCACATCAATGTATATACCAACCCATGACTACATAAACAAGTGACATTGTGCTGGGTTTTAGTTGAACATTGGGACAATCAGTGAAGTATGGAAGCAAGTTCATATTTAAGACTTGAAATTGAGTCAAAGTGAAGGAGTACGGGCATAATGTCAGAATCTTGTGGCTATTGTGGGCCTAGAATGAGACAGATCCTCTACATTTCCAACCCCCTCTTAAGATCAGGACTTTCTCCTTTTTCACATGATGTAGTACATTTATTGCATACAAGTATATCATTAGATGGGATTAGCAACTCTCATTGTCCTACACTTACTGTTATAATTTTTCTCTCTGTCAAGATTTCATTAATCTAGCTAGAACGTTTGAATTGATGCAATTAGTGAAATGTTTCTTATGCAGTGCCATAATGGACATACTCTTTGTTCAACTTGTAAAACAAGAGTTCACAACCGCTGTCCCACTTGTAGGCAAGAGCTTGGTGATATCAGATGTCTAGCATTGGAGAAAGTAGCTGAATCACTTGAATTGCCTTGCAAATATATGTCACTTGGATGTCCAGAGATCTTTCCTTACTACAGTAAACTTAAACATGAGGCCATGTGTAACTTTAGGCCATACAACTGTCCGTATGCTGGATCAGAGTGTGCTGTTGTTGGGGACATCCCGTTCCTTGTTTCTCATCTGAGGGACGATCACAAAGTAGACATGCATTCTGGATGCACTTTCAACCATCGTTATGTCAAATCTAATCCTCGTGAAGTGGAAAATGCAACATGGATGTTAACTGTAAGTGTTTGTTGTGCTATTTAATAACCTCTGAGAAAAAGAAAAGTTTTTCTGATTGACTTTTATTTTTAAGGAACATAATGATATAATTAATTTTTGATGCCCCTAAATAATCACACACATATAAGCCATTTTTTATCAACATGAAAATCCATCTGTCCCATTTATTGGAAGGAATTCTGAGTGCCTTATCCTGGTACTTACCTGCTTTGTTTGCTATAGGGAGACTGCATACACCTGGTGTTAAATTCAATGATCGAACTGTGCAGAGTGCTTTTATAGCTAGAAAAGAGGTGGAAAAAGGAAGAAAGGAGAATGTAAAATTATGAATCTTAAAGCCTGATTTCTGTTGTTTCTGTTATCCAAGTCCAAATAGTTAGGAAAACAAGCTGAAAAAAGGTTTTTAAAAATAAAATGATCAAGAATAAACATTTTAATCATATAATTTGTTTTGAATAATGAACAACAAAATGTGAGAGTAGAATAGATATGAAACAAGCCCTTAATGAGTATGATGTCGACAACTAACAATTATTATTTTTTTTTAAAATGATGGTACGACTGTTGTGAACAATTTCTGTGCTGTTCTGACTGATCGTGCTGATAATCTTGTGTAGGTTTTTCACTGTTTCGGCCAGTACTTCTGTCTGCATTTTGAAGCTTTCCAACTAGGAATGGCACCTGTTTATATGGCATTCCTTCGTTTTATGGGTGACGAGATAGAAGCCCGTAATTACAGCTACAGCCTGGAGGTTGGGGGAAATGGCCGTAAACTCATTTGGGAAGGCACCCCACGGAGCGTTAGGGATAGCCACAGGAAGGTTAGGGATAGCCATGATGGCCTCATTATACAGAGGAACATGGCCCTTTTCTTCTCTGGAGGTGATAGGAAAGAGTTAAAACTTCGAGTGACGGGGCGTATATGGAAAGAACAGCAGAACCAAGAAGGTGGGGCATGCATACCCAATCTCTGCAGTTAACATACTCGCACTCTCAGCCTCACTCACTATACGCAGTCCTCACAGCCAATCTCTCTCTGCTGCATCTTTTGTAATATTAGTTAGCATATGCAGATAATCTTTGAGCATCCATATGTATGTATCCTGGAGGCCTAAGCTAAGCTTTTATAAATTGACAATAAACTACCGAAAGAAGTTATTTCTGGCTGTGTCTTGAATTTATCAGTTTAGCAGCTGCGTCTAAAAATTTGTTACGGTGTGCTTCATATTGTAATTCTCCAATTTGGATACACATTTGAAGTTACTGCTATAAATAGCCAAATCATTTTTCCACATCTCACCTCTGAACCTTGTGTTAGCAGTACATGTACTGAGGATCACAAATAACATTCCCATTCTATTTTGTTTCTGTTGATTTGCTCTGGCCAATTATGATGCTAATTATCCACTCGTTGAACGTTATTATTTACACTAAGATAAAAAAGCATACAGTGTTTTTTTTTTGTTTGAATCAAAGCATATGGTAAATTTAAATTATGCATAATATAAAAAAAATATATTTGAGGTATTAAAAAAAAGGACAAACAGATAATGTCGTTTTAAGAGGGGGAAGCGAGACATCAGCAGCATTTGCTTTCGTTGCCATGTCGTTTTGGTGGAAAATAAATAAATGAAAACTGACCTTTTGCGTCGAGAGTGTTCTAGTTGGCTAAATAGGCCTTGGCATTGGCAATGGCTTCAAAGTCCATAAACCTCTCTTCTCCCCATTCTGCCAATTAACAAAGTCTGGATTTTTCCTCTTCCCTGAAATGGAGCTTCTCAATCCTTCAGTTTCTAATCGACCTCTAATCGTTCCGCGCTATTCCTTTTTCACTCACAAATTCTCCATCAGAGCTCGCAAAAGCAAAAATGTTTGCAAATTTCACTGCAATCCTTCTATTCCATTCAATTTCTCCTTCTCTGCCACCCGAAGTGTACATGTTTCAGCCCAGTTTGGAAGACCCACAAATCGCAGGAATTCTCTAAGAAAAAAGCTCGTTGATGATCAACAGGTGCGTCAAAATAATCCCATTTCTCTCAATCCAAGCTTTGATTTTCAAAACCCGAATCTTTATGTTGACAATACCGATAGTAGTCAGCAGAATTTGGATAGTGATAGTCTAAAAGAGAGCGATTCTAGTTATGGGTTTGGTGTTAATGAAGACTCAGCATGGAAAAGAAAATCGAAAAGCCTGGGCGAGTCAGTTATGTCAAGTAAGCTGGAAAAGTGGGTTGATCAGTATAGTAAAGATACTGAATTTTGGGGCATTGGCTCTGCTCATATTTTCACTGTTTTTCATGATTTAGAAGGGAATGTCAAGCGGGTTTTAGTTGATGAGAATGAGATTTTAAAAAGAAGCCAAGCTGGCAAGAAAGAATCTGGGGATGTAAATGAAGTGAATTCCAAAATTTTGTATGCAAATGGTTTGGCAAGGGAGATGGAGAGAGGAGGAAATGTTATTCCTAGGAATAGTTCAGTTGCAAAGTTTGTTGTTTCCAGTGAGGATTCTGGTTTTGTAAAAGCAATTTATGGTGCTGTTTTTCGGCCTGAAGCGATCCCAGTAGTAACTGGATTTGGGAAAATTGTCTTCTGTGGTTTTGTTGCAATTTGGGCATTGAAGAAGTTGTTTACTTTTGGAAATAAGGAGGAGAAGTTAACCGAATTGGAGAAGGAAATGATGAGGAGAAAGATTAAGGCTAGAAAGGATAAAGATATGTTCAAGAAAGGTGAAGTCGAAGTTGTTCAAGAACCTTCTGAACTGCCGATGATGCCTGCTGAAAAACCCAAACTGGACAAGCAAGAACTGATGAGAAATATACTTGAAGCAAAGGCTGAGAAGGATAGATTGTTGTTATTGGGTTCTTCTGGTTCACAAAGTAACAATGGTATGGATTTTGATGAAAAAATTAAGAAAATCAAAGCAATGGCAAGGGAAGCTCGGGAGATTGAGTTTGGAGAACAACCAATGGTTGATAATGATGCAGAAGAGAAAGAGCCTGTGAACAAGGAATCATCCAGTCAGTTGGAAATAGTGGAAGAATGTGCAGGGGATAATGTGAGTTTGCCAAGTGACATTACAAATGGAGAATTTGGTCAGAGGAGGGAGATGAATGATACTCAAGTGAAGATGCCTTTAGACAAGCCAAAAGGAGATGATGTTTGGTATGTTCATGAGGCGTCTTCTGAAAATGTTATGGTCATGCAATCTTCTGAAACTTCAAGTTTAGAAGATTCAAAAGACATGCAAACAATGGGAAACAGAGAAATTAAATTTTTGTCTGATAACCCTGGTGGTGAATTACGCATGGCAAATGACAGGTCTACTACAGCAAAACCAAGGATCATACGGTCAGTTAAAGAAGCAAGGGAATTCCTTGCCAAGAAAAGCAACAAACAGTCCCAGGAGCCTCAAATTGATACTGCACAAGAAGGTACCATTGAGTTGAGTCCTCATAGTGATGAAGCATCTGGTAGTAAAACAAGCCAAAGAAAGAAAACAGGTAGGCAAGTGTGTGAACCTGTTGCTTTGGGCAGAATGTCTGATCCTTTACGTGTCACAGATATTCGTGATGATTTAACTTCCGAAGCGGAGGAATTTGTTTCAACCAATAAAGATAATTCCAAGAATTCCAAAGAAGGACATGAGGCGCATGATGTTTATAATACACGGACACACAATAATGGTGGCATTAATAGCATCACAGAGAGAAGACAATCTGTTGAGACAGAAAACTGGATTGAGAAAAATTTTCATGAAGTTGAGCCCATAATTAAAAAGATTGGTGAGGGAACAAGGGATAATTATAAGCTCGCAAAAGAAAAAGTAAGTCAGGGTACAGGTAATGATGTAACAAGGCTTAACTATAACAAAGATGATAGTGAACTAGACTGGATGAAAGATGATGATCTCAGGGAAATAGTGTTTCAAGTCCGAGACAATGAGTTGTCTGGGAGAGATCCATTTTATCTGATTGATGCTGAAGACAAACTTACATTCTTCAAAGGTCTTGAGAAGAAAGTTGAGGAAGAGAATGAAAAATTGCTTCAAGTCCATGAATATCTCCATTCAAATATTGAAAATCTTGATTATGGTGCAGGTGATTGATTGCTCATAAGCCATTTCATTTATTATATTTGTCACTGTTTATTCTAGTCATATAGCGGCACACTAATGCTACTGATTCCATTGCACTCCCTCTAGCGTACAATTTTTTTTGTCAGTTATACTATTTTGAAATGGGAAAGTCTTGCCTACACTGGGTGTATTACACCCAATGGTAGGATTTAAGACACATCATGCAAATGTTATTAACTTAATTGATAAAAATAAGACATGTGACTTATGTTTTAAATCCTATCACTAGGTGTATATACAC
Source organism: Mallotus repandus (assembly GCA_949671775.1). Lineage (NCBI taxonomy): Eukaryota > Viridiplantae > Streptophyta > Magnoliopsida > Malpighiales > Euphorbiaceae > Mallotus > Mallotus repandus. Next base: position 44,464 of record CATIWM010141638.1, read on the forward strand.
CCAGTGTAGGTAAAAATCTGCCTTTTGAAATATCTGGAAGTTACCATCACCACGCACCCATTAGATAAGTTAACGTGCATATAGCTAAATGCATTTTTAACCTTTTCTTTTTCTATCAAATTGATGTGAATGTTTTCTTCTGCTCATCCTTTAGATGGTATCAGCTTGTACGATCAACCTGAAAAATTTAGACCACGGTGGAAAGGGCCACCATTAGAAAAGAACCCAGAGTTCCTCAACAACTTCCAAAAACAACAGGCAGGAAATGCTGACACTTCGTACCCTGTGAAGGATGAACAAAAATTGATTCAGAAACTGACAGAATCCCCAGTCAATGAAAATACTACCACTTCTTTATCAGACAATGTTCTAGATAAGAATTTACATGATGACACTAAAGATTCCAAGACAATTATTGAAGGTAGTGATGGTTCTATTAGAGCTGGCAAAAAATCAGGTAAGGAGTTTTGGCAACACACAAAGAAATGGTCAGGTGGATTTTTAGAATCTTACAATGCAGAGACAGACCCAGAAATAAAATCCGTCATGAAGGATATTGGAAAGGATTTGGATAGATGGATCACTGAAGAAGAGATACTGGAGGCAGCGGATCTGATGAAGAAACTGCCAGAGAGAAATAAGAGGTTCATAGAAAATAAAATGAACAAGTTAAAAAAAGAAATGGAATTGTTTGGACCACAAGCTGTGGTGAGTAAGTACCGTGAGTATGCAGAAGAGAAGAAAGAAGATTATTTATGGTGGTTGGATCTTCCACATATACTGGTACGTAATGGGCATTTTTTTTCCTTTGCTGAACCTTCCATTTTGCTTTTCATAAACAAATCCTAGAGATAAACACTTCGTTATTTTTCATAATGTGCTGATCTTATATTTTGTTAACAACAATAATTTTTTGTCAGACACAATGGATAGTGTTCGACTCTTTTTGGCTCATGCGCATGGCCATAATAAAATATCATGCTATACATTCATAGTTATGCGTAATAATTTAGCTAATTATGTCCCTATTTCCAGTGCATTGAACTATACACAACCCAAAATGGAGAGCAAAAAATAGGATTTTATTCACTGGAGATGGCTGCTGATCTTGATTTGGAACCAAAACCATGTCATGTGATTGCTTTTGAGGATGCTGGTGATTGCAAAAACTTTTGTTACATTATACAAGCTCACATGGATATGCTTGGAAATGGCCTTGCATTTGTTGTTCCAAGGCCCCCAAAGGTAGAGATATTGTTTCTTTCTTTCTGATTATCAGTTTTGTTGCAGATAACCAAGTTCTCAATAGAATCTCTCATCATTGAAAGATGAACCATCCATTTGATTTGTAAAAAATGACTGCATTTTTTTGCTGTACTAACTGGAGCCAACCTCTTGCTGTTTGCTTGTATTTTCTTCCCATTCTCGATTAACACTTTGTGCTCTTTTAGAGCAATTCTTTTCTGTTGGATGAAATAATCTATGCCAAGTTTCTGACTCTGCTTAAAGAACACATCTGGAGGCAATGGACATGTTTCCATTATCATTTTTCCTTTACAACTTTGAGGTGGGCAGCATTGTGCCCTTCACTAACTGTTGTTGTGGTGTTAATTTGACAGGATGCCTTTCGGGATGCTAAAGCAACTGGGTTCGGTGTTACTGTTATAAGGAAAAAAGAGCTAGCACTAAATATAGATCAAACCCTGGAAGAGGTGGAGGAACAAATTGCAGAGATTGGGAGCAAGATTTATCATGATGAGCTCATGCGGGAGCGATCTGTTGATATTAGTGCAATGATGAATGGCGTTTTTGGTTTCAAGGGTCAACCTGCAAGTACTAAGAGGTATTTTAAATCTGGTTTGGTTGCATGGCAGGTGTAACCTAGCCTGAAGAGAGGGGAGGGAAAGAAGGGGTATGGCTTGTGGGAGGACTAGAACAGTACGATTTACTGATTTGTGTTATTTCAAAATATTCACTTGATAATTTATTGCTTGTTTTTATTTTCAGAAAAAGGTCAAAGCGGACGCTGAAGAAGCCTAGGAAGAAATAGAAGATGATGTTACCTAAATTATTGATCATGCAAGAATGTCTGCGGCCACCAAAAATCTCCATCGCAAGGAGAAGAAGAATGATCCTGTCTGATGCTGAATCCTCACTGTTGCACCCTGTTCCGTCAGTTAATGATGCCTGTTTCTGCTCTGAAGGATGATTGACTTGTGGGTGGGACTCATTTATCCAACCAGTTCCAGTGGTCTCATCAACTTGGAGCACCTTGGCTTTGGCTTATCCAAATTACCACGGCTTCTACTGTGAGAGGAACTGCTTTACTTCCATCAGATAATGAGCACAGCTGTTAATCGTTCTTCTAGGGCAACACTGTACATTCGATGCCAGTACGACCTGCTGGTAGGCTATATTGTTGGGTGAGGAGAACGTCCATATCGGTTAGATTTCCTATTTTAAAGAATGGTGTGCGCAATGTTTGTAGTAATGCGAGTAAAGCTGATGCCAAAACCGACATATGCTTGGGCCATATTTGTACTCTAAACTTTATTGCAATCTAAGCGATGTGGATGCGTGTTTATAATTTGAGAGCATACCATTTTTTATGGCTGTGCCATTGAAATTTACGTGATACAAGCAGTGACAGGAAGATCCTACCACAATACAAGTAGTGATAGGAAGATATGTAAATACCTTCAATTAAATGTAAAGAAAAGAAAAGTAACGATCACGCACACCATACTCATGGTAATAGAATCAGGTCCTTCAGTTTCGGTCGATTAAAAAAAAATTGTACCAGTCATGAAAGAATTATGAAATTAGAGACATGAACATGAAATCAACAACATGAACAGAAGGTAATTCATCTTCACCAGTTATACAGACACTTGACGATCGCTGCTATAACTGATATGTACGGTAACATACGGAAATATACATAGATATATATACCCATGCTATCCACAAAATATAGCAATCCGTCAAGGTCGAGATCCAGCAATCTCATCCAGGCGACAATCCATGATCTGTGATACAGCTTCAATGAAGGCAATTTCACTTGTACCAGGAAGTACAGAATCCTGTGCTTCTTGGACAATCTCCTCAATAACGGATGCTTTCTTCAAGGTCTCTCTACACATTATGCTCCCAATAGCAAAGGGAGTGAGGCCTCTCTCGACCCCCTTCTTCAAAAGCATGGTAGAAATGCGAAGTGTACGTGCACATTCAAGTGGCAAGTTCCATCCATGAAACTTCAAAAGAGCAATATCCTCCTCAGCATCCAAAGATTTTATATAGTCAACAGTGCTGGAGTCAAAAGGTTGGCGCGCTTGAGGCCAATAAAGCCAATCAAATGTGCAGTCCTCAAACTGCAAAAAGAAAGAATACATCATAACTCCAGCCAACATATAACATCATCAATAACAGAAAAACCTAACGTAGCTAAAACTAAAAGTATCTGAAACAAGTTATGCTTACACTTTCAGGCAAGCAGTAACCATGATCAATTGGAATCAGAACAGTCTGCCCGTCTTCTGCATCCTTGCCCAACAAAATATTTCCAGCATGCCTATCTGCATTTGCCATTCTTATATCGAACACAGAGATTTTATGAACTTCCTTCACTGGGAAAGCCCTAGGACCCATATCTTCACAACTTCCATTGTTCTCCATGAACATCTGCAAGGATCCAACCTTGATGGTAACATCCTCTACATGGTTAAACCCTTTATGAAAGCACTTGACCATAACTGTAGGTGGAACCCCGGCAAAGCCCTTCTCCCCAAAAAATGATCTGTGACCGCTCTCAGGATGATCCAAAATGTAAGCTGCAACTTCCCTGAAAGCTCCTTCTCCAACGCTGGTACCCTTCTTCAATCCTTCACCATCGGTAGACAATGGTAACCCTCGAGGATTGTTCACAGCCATAGGTTCCTCATCAACTGGCTTAAAAACTGAGACAAACTTCTGACCAGAATAATCCTGCATGAAATAAGCTCCACCTGTACCCTCCATTGATCTTATTGGATCATTCCCGCACTCCAATCCATCAAGGGTAGCATTTACCATTTCTAAAATTACACAAGGCAATTCAATTTTAGAATTAACAATAATCGGCTCCAATAGAAAGTCTCTATCAGGAGGCTTTCTCAATAGAATGTGCTTGTCAACTTCATGCTTTCTGCCACCATTCTCTTCAGCAATAACATCACATTGTCTTGTACCATTCTCTTCATCATTCAATCGAGGTGCCACAATAGACAATTCGAAATTCTTATCCACAGGTCTAGTCCTAACTTTAACAGATTTCCTCACCAACAAATGAATAACACCGTCATTATTATATTCACATATATCATCAATAAGTCTCTGATCATCAAGCTTCTTGCCATCACAAACAATGTCATGCTCATCAATGTCTTCTTCAAAATGCTTCTCCTTCTTAGCAACCTGTTGTTTAACATATCCAACATCTCTCCCTCGTTGGACGCAAAAGGTATACTCTTTACCACTTGTTGTCTTAACTTTTATAACCTGAAGATCAGAAAGCCTAAGAACTAAATGCAGAACATTCCCATCAGTGACACCATAATCCCTAATGAGGGAATTACTCCGCGATAACTCCCTGCCTCCACATACTAACTTCTGATTCTTGACAACAAACCCTTTATAAGACTGAATCCTAAGCTTAACAGATTCTATAGAATCAGACTCTAAAACACGCATAGGAATCACAGAACCACCCAGGGAGAGATATATGAAAATGTAATCATCAGAGGAAGGTAGTGGTTGTGCGTTGAAATAATCAGCAGGAAGCACAGCACTATTTTGAATTGGACTGAGAGCAACACCAGCTGACGACATCTTATGTATTTATTATTTTGGATTTGAAGAGAGTAGAAATTACAAGATATTTACAAAACGTTTCAAAAAACTATACATTTTTCTTCTTTTTTCTTTTGATTCTAATGATCATCCAATTTACAAGATGATCAAGAAAAAAACCTAGGAAAAAAGAAAACGAATCTTGAAACTATGAGTACAAAAGAAACCTTTAAAAACAAAAAAGAAAACGGCAACGTTAGGAAACAACAGATCGGCGAACGTGAGCTAAAGAAAAAGAGGAAATCAGCATCACAGGAGAAGAAGAAGAAGACTCCGGTTATTGATTCATTTATGTTAGGGTAAGGCGACGGAAAATAGCGAAAGCAGAGAAAAAGGACCCTTACCAAAACAGAATCAGAACCAAAGAGAACGGAACGAGAAGCCGGAACGAGAAGATCGTGGTCGGTGCTTAACAACTCATTCAATCAGATTTTTTTTTTTATGTGTTTTAGAGAAATTGGCAGGGAAAGGACGGATTCAATTGAAGAAGAGGAAGAAGATGACGCGTGGAGCCACCACCCCTTATACACTTAGCGCGTCAAAGCAGTAACCTTTGACGATTTTTGTTATTTACTTTTATTTTATTGGTCTGATGATGCAAATATTATCAATAAATCTATTTTTACTTGAATGTTTATACAGATATTTCATTGCTGACCGAACTTGGAGTGGTCTCCAAGCTTGTTTTTTATGGTAGATTTTTGCTGGTCTCATGCATTGTATTTAATTATTTTTAATTTATTCTATTTTCAGTAAAATCTTTAAAATTTCTTTTGTATAGATTAGTTTTTATTGCTTTGTATTTTTTTAATTTTTATGAGAAAAATATATTTGAGTTTATTGTGAAATTTTACAAATTTCTAAAATAAAATAAAATTTTTTATTGTTTTATGTGTTTGTAGTACATCATGAGAGAGCCGTACAATATTAAAATTGGAAAACTTGTGAGTGACGTCATGTCAAACGACATGATATTTGGAGCTTCAAGGGCACCTGTGCAGATGATTCAAAAATGTTGTAATAGTTAGCTTTATTACTTTATTTTTATTTTATTTGAACGTTGCTCAAAGTCAATCATTTTTTGTGAATAGTCATCAAAACTTTTTTTAAAAAAAAAGAAGCTAAAAAATTGTCTCTAAGAAAAAAAAAAATCTAGAAACACAGAAACATGGAGGAGGAGAGGGGAGGTAGAGAAGAACGATTGACAAATTCATATAATGGGTTTGAGCACATGATGGATTTATGGTCAGTCAGACATTAACAAATAGAAGAATGCTTCATTTGTATTTAATGGAGGAATTCTACAGCTTATTCTCTACTTTTTTTCAAATTGACTGACTGGTTGCTCTTTAGAGGCTCCTTCTGTAGAAAGTTGAAATTGGTAGGTATGGTATGTTACACGATATGGTATTATGGTATCTTCCCCAACCCTTCCTCCTCGTCCTCCCCTAACTTTTCCCTCTTTTGAGAAGCATCCACCCTACCCGCAAAATAAAAATTATCTAAAATAAAAATAAAAAGAAGAATTCAAGTAACAAAATTAGTTCAAATGTATTTAAGTTGATGTTGCATCAGACATTCATTATTAAAAGAATAAACTAACAAAAATTATTAAGAGCTATTATTATTAGACAGTTAATCATACTTAACCAATTCATAATTATTGTTAAAAAATAAAAATGAAAATAAAACAAGATATTGCTTAGAAATAGCACACAGAAACAAGTATTTTTGACTTTTGCTGCCCATAAATGCATGGGCAGGTACACTACTATCAACCGATACAAACTTTCTGTTGGGTTTGAACACAAAAACACGAGGAGGAAGGGGCAAGGAATTCTAATATATTCCTGTTTTGAGAATTCTACAACATATTCCCAGGTTGATATATTGATTCTTTGTTCTTTAGGTTGCTTCATGCCTGGCACATTCCCGGCTGCTATACCCTTCCACTTTCTTTACTTTTTCTTTTTCTTTTTTTTTTTTTTTTTTTGGGCAAGTTGCCCACCATAGAGATGCAAGCACAAAAGACCTTGTTTCAATGGTGAAACTGCAATGAACAGGCCAGACAGGAAGAGTCACCTCCTGTCCATGACTGGTTTACAATTGTGATTCTTCTACTTCAGTCTTCAGCACAAAGCTCGGCAATGCTACAGTTAAGTCCCTGAAATTGCAAAGTTTAATAGAGAATTAGAAAGGAAACACATGTTTTCATAAAAGGGTATACCAAAAAAAAAATAAATAAATAAATAAATAAAGTTTTTTATTTCATATAAATGTAATAAGCAGTGATGAAGTTCAAAAAATAATACAACAGAATATTGCAAACCAGCATCAAATTAGAGTTACAACAGTATATCTGATTTCAAGAAGCATGATTTTAAATGGTAGCATTCTTATGGCTAACTTTAGCCATTTAAGCGGAACATTTGGAATTTTTAGTGGCAGGTGCTTTTTAACCAAAGAAAAGCAAAACAAACACAGAATGAATACAGAGAAGAAATATTTTTCAAACTACTTGGAGCATCCGATGTTAGTTCCATATCAGAGAGTAGAATTTACATTAAATAAGGAACTGTCATGTTCTTTAGGAGTGATGGATTTTTTGCCGCATATTTTTCCCACTTTTCTTCATCAATCCTGCCATCACCCGTTGTATCTGCCTCCGTGAATGTCTGTGTAGTTGATTACCATGGAAGAAAACCAAAAAAATTGCAGTTAGATTGCTTAAATGAGATCTTCCAAATCACTGTGTAACATCCCCATTTTCATCCATAATTAATATTATGTGAACATATGCATTTTAAACCATTCCATTTGACTAGGTGTATTTTTTTATGAATTGAATCTAGTTGACTTGTTTACATGAGTAACTTAGGGACTAAATTGAG
>CATIWM010141760.1:0-22969 GCA_949671775.1 Mallotus repandus
ATTCCTTAATCATTCAAGTGTTAATTTTTCATCTATCCTAAATTAGTTTATTTTGTTCTTGTTTTTATTTTGTTTTATTCTTGCTATTTTAATTAAATTAAATGTTATAATCCCTAAACCCTTTCCCATTTATTTAAATATTTTTTTTCTGTAAGTCATTATTTGATAAGTATCGGGATATAAGCATGAAAATGGATTAATGTGGAAAATGGGACTTAATCATAAGAATGGAAATTTATTGCAATTTGCATGTTAAATAAGGAAATAATTTAATAATTGAAGGTAATAAAATACAAAACACACAAGGAGACCAACTGCAAGGTTGGATGAACATTCCAAAAGTCCATACCCAGTTTACGAACCCTTCCTCTAAGGATGACCTCTAAGAACCTCCATGAAATCCAGTTGTTGTACAGTGTGCCCCGGGTTTCATTCGAGCGGCGACTCCATCTCCAATTTGGACTCCAAAAGCCTATTTTGTATTTTCTAATAGGTCCTGAGTGCACACAATACTGTGGTCGCGAAACACTTAGACGCCCGCGTAATCCCGCTGCCTACAATTGATACAAATGTTTGCACCATAAAAAGTGCCTTAAATGATTTGAGATAGTCCTATGCATCCAATTGTTAGCCTGATCAGCTACAAAATAAGTTTATAGACTACTTGCTTATTTATTTTAAGGGGTCCTTTAGTGCAGATTTTAAAATTAAAATCAAAATTGAAATAAAAATAAAAAAAATTGAAAATGAAATGAACATTTCAATAAAATATTTAATTTATAAAGAAATTAGAATTAAAATTAAAATTAATATTATTTATATATAAAAATATAAAAAAACACTAAAAATTAATATTGTTTATATATAAAAATATAAGAAAACGCTAGAAATTAATAAGAAAATCAAACACTAGAAATTAATTAGAAATCCATTTCTATCTTCATACAAAATTTTAATCAATTAAATATTAAATGTTAAAATCATTTATTTCGATTCATATTTTCAATTCTTACTTTTCATGAACCAAAGTAGCCCTGAATTGATGATAACAAATTAGCCTTTCCACCTTTTTTTTTTTTTCTTTATAAACATAAATGAAGTTCGGCAAAATCATAGAGAATCCATCAAAAACAAAGAAAATAAGGAAATTAAAAAAAACATGTTAGTGGCCAATTTCAAAGCCACACATGAAAGTTGTTTTGTTGTCTATTGCAAGTACATGTGTCAAATTTTTATCCATAAGATGCAATTGTCTCGTTAAGACAGCCACTAGCAAAAATATCTAGGTAAGTTGCAATATAATGTATTTTATAGGCCCCACACAAACCAAAAATATCCGAAAAATATCTAAAATAAGGGTTAAAGAATGTTGGGTGAGGCAATGGAAAAGAAGTCTTTTTTGCCCTTTAAATATCCACCACCAACTGAATAACCACAAAAGCAAAACCAATGAGCCAACGCCTTTTGATCTGTGGTGGAGGTGCTGCTGCCTGCTGGTGGACTTTTTTTTTTTTTTTTTTTTAATAACACATATAACAGGATAGTAGCTGACGTGGCAATACATGAACCCGTACAATGGAGTGGAGATATGGAGATATTTTGTGTATGTAGTTATAGAATATTTTAAAACCATAGGATGGGAATTGTCTTTGCACAGCAACCGTTGGATTGTAGTATATAGTATTAGAGGCGGTGAAGATTTTAGATATTTTCCCAGTTTTTTTTTTAATTACCATTCTTAGAAGAGTGCTTAAGCTAAAAAAACACAGAGGCGGATTTCAAAAAAAAAAAAAAAAAAAACAGAGAGGCGAGGAGTGTGTGCGTGTTAAGATTGTCGTTAATTATGGGAGAAGTAGTGATTAGTAGCGAGGAGCTGGAAGTGAGGACACAGAGCGAGTCAGAGAAGTGGAAGGATAAAGTGAATGATGAAGAAGAACAAGAAGAAGTGGAGGAGACTGAAAGTGGGGCAATAAGGAAGATGAAGAAAAAGGAAGGAGAGAAGGTATTGGTGAGATGGGAGAAGCTATTTCCGAGAATGGTATTGAGAGTATTGCTAGTTGAGGCTGATGATTCTACCAGACAGATCATCGCTGCTCTGCTTCGGAGATGTAGCTACAAAGGTCAGTTATTTTCCTTTTTTTTTTTTTTTCCTATATCGTTGAATTTTGTGTTTTTGTTGCGTGAATTTTGGGTTTCTGTGACTTTTTTTTTCAGTTGTTGAGATCGAAAATGATGTTTGAGTCTCGAATTCGTTATCTTTGAGTTCTGAACTAATCTTTATTGATCTTCGAAGATAAGAGTCTTGATTTTCAACTGCTAATTTAAGGAATTTTTCTTTGGTCTCGTTTTCCGATTAGGGATTTGTTTCTTTTAAAAAAAATTAAGCTTGTGGGAATCTTCAAGGTATGGTTTGGAACTTTCGTTTAGAAAAGATGACACATTTTCCCTGTCGAATCGTCCTCAATTTTAATTTTTGATATTTTTTTTCGCCTGGTGTTTGGTTTTCTAAAGCAAAGTGTGCAAGTAGGTGGATTGCCAAGTGAGGAGAATTGACAGTGAACACATGTCTCCAACTTAGTGGATGTAAGATTGTATCTTACTACTTGCTTTGTTTAGTATAGAACATTTCATACTAAAACACAAGTTAAGTTTATTTTTTCTAATGTCTTTGTTAATAATGTCAAGTTTCAAGACAGGAGATATTTATCCATTTGACGTGCGTGTCTTTAATATCTGCTTTACATTCATCATTGGAATATCCCATATAATAAATTTCTATGAAACCTGAAATTTATAGGATGTCATACTTCAAACTGAAAAGGGTTTGGTTTTTATGAGCAGTTGTAGCTGTTCCTGATGGCTTAAAGGCATGGGAGATGCTGAAAGGAAGACCCCATAATATAGACCTCATTTTGACAGAAGTGGACTTACCTTCAATATCCGGATATGCCCTTCTTACTCTGATTATGGAGCATGAGATTTGCAAAAACATACCAGTTATAAGTATGATATGAAACTTTAAATTTCTGCATGCAAGAATTTTTAAGTTACCTTTTTTTTTTTTTTATCAAACTTAAATCAACAATATTTTGGAAATTTTTTGCAGTGATGTCCTCACAAGATTCAGTTAGTACAGTTTATAAATGTATGTTGCGTGGTGCTGCTGACTATCTGGTTAAGCCTATAAGGAGAAATGAACTGAGAAATTTGTGGCAGCATGTATGGAGAAGACAATCTGTATGCCTATGCCTATTCCCGACACTTTTTTTTTTCATGTTACTTGGAATTTATGTGATCTTGCTTTCTAACCAAGTGTCGATTCATTCTTATGGTCCTATTAGACTCTTGCCAGAGGAAATGGTGCTCAAGAAGAAAGTGTTGGACAGGATAAGGCTGAAGCTACTTCTGAAAATAATGCTGCTAGTAACCATTCAATTGGCGACATGGCTTGTAATAAAAATAATAGAGAGTTCATTGAGAAAGGAAGTGATGCTCAGGTTAGTTTTCTACTTGCGCGTGAGGTGGTAAATGCTTTATTTGTTGCTTGGACTAGCTTTGAAATTTATAGAAGAATTGCCTAAATGCTTCCCCCAAACTTGTAGGATCTCTTGAACATGGTACTCCATCTAAAACACATGCAATGGACCTTCTTTATTGTAGATTTTCTCTAATCAAGTACTTACACTATCTTTTACATGCAATTTCTGATGGCCTCCAGCAAATTGGCACCATAGAAGAATCTGAAAGAGTCGTGTGAGATTGATTTAGTAACATTACTGATGGGGGGACATGCCTGGGTTCATTTAGGAAATCTGAAGGATCTAATTGAACAAAAAAATGGCTTGTTTATTGTAGGAATAACTTGATTAAATAAAAACGGAAGTTGGAGGATTTTTGAGTGAAAATTCAGGGGCTATGAGAAAAAGGTTGTGATGTTTAAAACATTTCAGACATAATTTTCTAGGAGCGTCAATTCTTTACTCATTCTTGTGTTTGTTTAATGCAAGCATAGCTTGTGCATTTCCAGGTTATATTGTGCATGGTTGATGCAATCAATAAATATTCTATGACCAAATCTCTATTATGACTTAAGATTTTGAGCAGATTGGCATTAGATGACAAGGAGTTCGTATCTTATTGTATAATATAACTAAGTAAAATTAATGCCCAGCTCATGTTTAGTTCAGCAGGTGCACAGCAGGCATTTATTGGACATATTTATGCAACCTGAAATGGTTCATGTTTTAAAAGGATTTTCAGTTTAAGTTGGCTACATGAATTTTATGTAGAGACTGCATGTTTGCTCTCTTGCAGAGTTCTTGCACAAAACCAGATGTGGAGGCTGAGAGTGTACCTGTGGAAAATATGAGAGAGTTTTTGCAGCCAGTATGGGGAAAACTTTTCCTGAATAACAAAAGAATGCAGGATCATGAAGCACACATGGATTGTGGTCAGAACTTGCTTGTGCATGAGGGTGAAGCTGCAGGTAAAACATTGCTACAATATCATCTATCATTATTCCTGTTGAGTAATTGTAGGGAGAACTAATATTTGGTATGTTCAATTGAATTAGATTCAGTTGTCGCTGCCTGCAACAATCATTACCAAATGATTCTGGATGAGGATGTTGAACCAGAAAGTCAACGAACAAATGCTAAGACCGCACATGAGGCTGGCGACAACAATTATTTCTTTGTCCACTCTTCTAGAGAAGCCATTGATTTCATGGGAACATCTACTAGCTATAACTCTTCTTTGGATAATACCAAAGGAAATTTTGATTGTTCTCCACAGTTGGATCTGTGCATGACAAGATGCAACAAAAGTGGCTTTGAGATTCAAGTTGCAGAAGATAGATGCACTCTCAGGCACTCCAGTGCTTCCGCCTTCACACGGTGAGTTCCTTTTGCATATATTCTATTTGGAATTGATTTATGTGCAATCAATGTTTTATGTTAGCAAGTAGGAAGACACATTGAGGTGTCTTGACATTGTGCTTTCTTCCATTTGTTGAAGCATTTCCAAAATCAATAGAGTCAAAATCTCAAAATGCATTTTTAACTAGAAGACTAGTATAAATTAATCATTGCCTCAGTTTTGGTGGACTTATAACGTTTTTGTCATTTCATTAGTGACAAATTTTCCTTAGTTAAATTTATTTCAGATAATAACACATTTGATGACACTTCATGCCAGGTATACTAACCGGCCGTTACAGTCCATACATACAACATTGCAAAGTGCTTCTATTCAGAAAGACTTTGGAGCTTATTCTAACAGAAAATTCTCCAGCAGTGTTAGTGGCTACAATTCTGATGCTCCTGGTCCACCACCAACTCCAAGTACTGAAAGAGCTATCTTCTCTTTGGCTAATGGTCAAACCAAAGAGACTGAAATGGCAATTTCTTGCCCTCATAAAAGAGTCCCATCCATCCAAATTCCAGTTAATGGAGGTTTTAATAATCTATGCACCAGCTATGGTTCTATGTTTTCTCCAATTCCTCGTATACAGTCTGGTGCATCACCAAAACCCAGTCCAAGTTCAGGGAGCCAGCCAGACCCCAACTGTAAAGTTAATCCATTTTGGCAGTCCAGTTTCAAAAGTAATTCTGAACATCTCTATGATCGATCAGTCCAAACAGCTAATGATACCACCAAACAGTCCCTGCAAAAGCAGGATAAGAAGTTAGATTCTCCAGAGGATCGAGGATATATCTCTCCCACCACTGATCAGAGCGCAACAAGCAGCTTCTGTAATGGTGTTGCAAGTCATCTTAACATGGGTTATGGAAGCACTTCTGGGAGTAACAGCAATATTGATCAGGTGGCTAATGTCAGGGTTGCTGCAGAGAGAAAAAATGAAGAAAGCCTTTTGCAGAATGCGAACTCACATCGATCTATCCAAAGAGAAGCTGCTCTTACAAAGTTCCGATTGAAAAGGAAAGATAGATGCTATGAGAAAAAGGTATCTTGTTGCTTTCATCTTAACTGCAATCGTGTTTAATTGATACAATTCATCTCTAGCTTCTCCTTGGGATGACTATTGTTTAATTGATATATAGTCACATGGACCTGAAATATTATAGAAAGTGCATACCTTGCATTTGCTTAGACCAAATTTTATTTACAGGTGCGCTATGAGAGCAGGAAAAAGCTTGCAGAGCAGCGCCCTAGAGTGAAAGGGCAATTTGTTCGTCAAGCACAACCTCCTCCTGTAGAAATGTAGTAGTAGTAGGAAAAATTCTTTTCCATACTGTTGATTCGGTGGAAACCATATTTTAGATATCAGACTATGGATTGATAGTTTCTACCTTACACCTTGTGCAGTATGTAAAGTTAGGCGATAAAACACAGGTTATCCATATTGTCCTTTCTAGAGTAGGTTTGTAGTTTTTTAGATTATATTTCTTTGAATAGTTTGGGAAGGGTTGTATTTAGTCATCTCTCTCTTGATGTATAGCATTTAGTTAGTTTTTGAATTCAAAAATTTTCCAATGCATGAACATGGAGGAAACTAGCTACCTTAACACCACCTTTGCTGCCAGCGAGTATTATTGGATTGAGGACGTAGTTTTTTTTCTCAATTTTTGGTTTTTTCCTTGATTGTGTTGTATGTTCAAGGCTCGCAAACTAAGCATGTAAGTGGTGCAAACCAAGTTTGTAGGTGGTGCTGAAGCTGAAAGGACAAACAAGTCGACCCTCTCTCTCTTTTTTTTTGACCTCTTCGGTCCTTAGTAATTTGTTTAGCATGTTGGCTGTAATTTTTTTTCTTTGTTTTCCAGTCCTTGTAATTTGCTGAACATAATGATTGTAATATGCTAAGTAAGATTACTATACACGTCTTATCATGGTCTGCTGTATATGACTCGAACGGAGAGAAAGTGAAACGTACTTGGTAATTTGTTGACTATGTTGGCTGTAAATTTTATCTTTGTTTTACAGTCCTTGTAATTTATGGAATTTATCGGTCGTAATTTGCTGAATAAAACACTATGCGCACGTTTTTATATTGGTTGTAGTATGCTTAGGAAAAGCACTGTAGATTAAGGTTGAGCTCGGGATAAAAAGATTCTGAACCGAACTGAAATTTCAAATAGAAAGATACTAAAATTGTACCGAATTAAATAATTTTAATTTTAATTTTGATCGAATCAAATTTTATGATTAATTTATTACGGTAGTGGATATTTATAAAAAATTGAATTGAAAACCGCATTAAACTATACCGTAACGTATCAAACTAAAAATTAAATATTAATTTAATAAGTAATGTATAGATATTAATAAATAGTAGTAAGTAATAAATTAATTATATACTTTTAATTATGTTGTCAAGTAATAATAAAAATTAATATGTTTTATGATCAAAATATAATAAATAAATTGTCAACAAAATATTTTTATTAATAATAATATTATTATTAATATTATTATCATTATTACTAGTATTACTATTACTGCTACTACTATTATTATTCAATTAACAAGTAAAAATATAAAATGTCTATTATATTCTAATTTGAACTTAAAATATATAAAAAAAAATTTCACATTACATAATTTCAACTAATTAAATTAACAAATAAGAATATGGAATGTCCATTACAACACACTTTAAATTTAAAATATGAGAAATAAAAATATTATTATTATTAACAAGAAGTAAAAATATGGAATGCCCATTATATTTCAATTTAAACTAAAAATATGCAAATAAGAAAATTAACATTGTATAATTTCAAATTTTATAATTTTTAATTAAAATATGCTACTATCTGTTGGCGGCAGGGTCTATCACACACCCAAGTGTTTGGGGACCACGACACTGTGTAAACTCAGGACCTGCTAGGAAATACATAATGGGCTTTGGCCCAAAATGAAGATGGAGTCGCCACCGGGATAAAAGTCGGGAGACACTATAAAATAACTGGATTCCACGGAGGTTCCCAGAAGTCATCATCAGAGATCGGATTCGGAAACTGGGTATGGGCTTTTGAATGCCCACCCAACCTTGTGGTTCGCCTCCGTATATGTTTTGTATTTTATTACCTTTGATTATTTGATTATTTTCTTATTATTGGGTGGATTGCAAGTGCTTTCAATTTTACAATTAAGTCCGAGTTTGCACATTAATCATTTTGCATGCTTCATTACCTTGCACTTATTACAAATAAGAATAAATATTACAAACATTTGTTCAAGACAATCAGGGAAATGATTAGAGATTACAATAACTTATACAATTACAATGATACTGAATCCAAATAAAACCTCTCAAGAACTAATTAATTCACTAATTACTTAGTGATTAGGAACCACCAAAAAATTCCTACAACAAACAATGATTAGTTCCATTTCAAGATAAGAATTTTATTTACGAACGAAACTGAATTCAATTTGCATAAAATAGGCATGAAAATTCACTTATTCATAGATTGATTACTTGAACACGCCCAACATCATGGCAACCTTGTACAATATTGAAAATACAAGACAACGAAGATGTATCAAAAACCGAAAATAAACCAAAAGGATACCAAAAATGAAGTAAACCTGTGCAGAACTCTGGTGGGGAGGTGATTGCCTCTTCGAAGAGGCGTCGCCTCTTGACCAGAAGGCATTTTCCAATCGCCACATAGCTAAGAGACGGTGTCTCTTTGAAGAGACGTCATCTCTTCAACAGAGTACAACAGTATTACATATTACTTAAGACATAAGTAATCCTAAAATGAAGTTAAATAGACAAATTTTGATGCAAATAAATGTAAATCTACAACTAACACTTAATATTTCAAGTAATCATACCTTCTAATGAATTTCAAATAACAAATAAAGCAAGAATTAAGTAAGAAATGAAATTTTATATGGAATGAATACTTGAAAGCTTAAAAAATTTCGTTCCTCATTGATTAAAGCTAGCTTGAAGCTCATAACTAAGCCCTCAGAGCTTTGTTTGATGACTTTGGAGTGTATTGAATGCAAGGTCCCCTCTTCTTCCTCAAAGGAATGGACTCTTAAGCTTGGTTTTCACCTCTTCTTCCTCTTCTTCTCTTTCTTTTCTTCTTTCTTTCTTCCCCTTTTTCTTTAGGATGCCCTCTCTTTTTTCCCTCCTTTTTTTCTCTCTGAAAATGGCCAACCTCCTCCAAAATATTAGCCACCTCCCCCTTTTTAGACCTTCAACCACCTCCTCTTCTTCTTTTTCCAAACCCAAGGCTAATTCCCCACCTAGTGTTTTTCATCATTGCTTCCCCATTTTTCCAAGCTTAATTTTGGTCCAAAAATCTTTGTTTTTGTCCAAAATCTCTAAATGTGGGATATGTGGGCCTCTCTTCCCTTAAACCAGCTATAAATGGCATTTAATGTAAAGTAGATTGGCCAGATATGAGGTGTCGCCTCTTTGAAGAGGCGTTGCCTCACCGATGCTTGGGAAGAAGAGGCGATCGCCTCTTCGTTGAGATGGTCGCCTCTTCGACCCTGGCCTGGCTTGGGCCTTTGGGACAAAAGAGCTTATGGGCTTGGGTTTATTTTTGGGTTCAGATAAGGTTTTATGTTTTTGGGTTTGAGTGTTTTGGGCCTAAATAGGGGTTTTGGGATTTCGAATACATTCTCAGAGAAATCTTCAGGCTTTCTCGCATTCAAAAATCCTTACTTATTTCATCATCGGGCTTTCATTGAGGGCCTCACACTGGGGTGCTTATGGGGGCAATAGTGAAAGCGACATACCTAACCTTCGAGCTTCACTCGGGCCATCAGCCTCAGGAATTCAAGCCTGAGAGGTTGAGTTTAGATTCGCTGTAGTATCTTGAAATGTGATCGTGATCCTTGGGTTTTCTTGGCCCCATCAGTCACTCATTAATAATTTATCGTGATTCTTGAGCTTTCTGACGCAAGAAGTCACTCAGTAAAAATAGAAGATGGAAATGTGACATTGATCCTTGGGTTTTTCTAGCCCGATCAGTCACTCATTAATAATTTGTCGTGATCCTTGAGTCTTTCTAACGCAAGAAGTCATTCAGTAAAAACATTCAGTAAAAACAGAAGATGGAAACGTGACTGTGATCCTTGGATTTTCCTATCCCGATCAGTCACTCATTAATAATTTATTATGATCCTCGAGTCTTTCTGACCCAAGAAGTCACTCAGTATAAACAGAAGATGCACTTCAAGGATTCAAACCCGACCATACATCCTTGACACAAGCACTTCGGGGATTCAAACTCAACTAGACGCTCTTGATATGGGAAGATGCACTTCGGGGATTCAAACCTGACCAGACATCTTAGAAATGCGCACTTCGAGGATTCAAACCTGACCAGATGCTCTTGACACAGGGAGATGCACTTCGGGGATTCAAACCCAACCAGACATCTTTGAAATGTGCACTTCGGGGATTCAAACCCGACTAGACACTCTTGAAAAATGAACTCCGAGGAGATGCACTTCAGGGATTCAAACCCTACCAGATGCTCTTGACATGGGGAGATGCACTTCAGGGATTCAAATCCTACCAGACATCTTTAATCGATGCTTTGATTAGACAATCTTTAATTCTTCAATATCAGTTTCGGGATACACCCGAGATGCAAGATAACAATTCTCCATTTTTCCAAAAAAAAAAAATTCGCTGAGGATGCCTATTTCATGGGCCTTTCCTACTTTGACTAATGGGCTCTTTTTCCTTTTTTGTTACTAGGTTTTCCTCCTTACCCTTCCTTTCTTCTATATATAACTCCCTTCCTTATCTTTCAACCTTACTTTTCCTTTCGAATTCTCTTTTCTTTTCCTCAATTCTTCTTTTCACTTTTCAAAAAGCTTTCTCTGCTATGGATGCCTCGCGGACCCTAGACTTGCCCATATGGGACCTCGTACCACCTCCAGTACATCCCCTATGCAACTTCAATCTTGACATTGGGGACAAGGTATCTCTTTTAGCAGACATGTCATCCTATATCTGCGAATTAGCTACCGGAGAGGTTAGTGTCCAATTTCTTTGATTTTTCCCTACAAATAACATGAAATAATATCGGGTTATTGCTTAGGAATGCAAGTTTATTGATTTAACCAAGAGAAATTTGATTAAATTGAATAAAATTGCACAAAATGAGTTTGAGTGTCAGTTTTTCGGCTTGAAAAGGCATCGTCTCTTCGTTGGGGCGATCGCCTCTTCGAAGAGGTGATCATCTTAAGGAGAAGAGGTGTTTGCCTCTTCACGTTCAGTCCATTACAAAGGGGCGATCGCCTCCTAGTGAGGAGGTGACATCCCTTCGATAGGGTGATCGCCTCTACGCGTAGAGGCGGTCACCTCTTCACCAGAAGCTCAAAACAAAATTTTAAATTTGCTTAGCTAGACTGATAATTCAACTCCCTGTTTTATATCATAGCTTGATTCCTATACTTTCATGGGTGCCGAGAATTTTCATGGTGCCCACATGTGGTACGACAACTTTCTAGACTGCATCAAGGCCCGTATTCGCGATACCGGGTTTGCAAATTTCATCTTAGCCCTTCTAGATACTCAGGGGCAGACTGACTACCAGCCCTTATATGCTTTGATGGAGAGATGGTCTGACACCACTCATACATTCGACCTCCCATTCGGCCATTTTTCCCTTGACTTAGTTTCTTTTGCTACTGTTACTGGGATTCCGTGTGCGGGGCATTCAGTTCCTTTGGACGCGAGCTTGTATAAGATGTCACCCGACCGGGTTGCTTACATTGCGCATTTACTAGGGATGATCCCAGGTATGAAGGGGATGCATACCATCAAGATTGACTCTATTCAGAGTCATTATACATAGGAGAGAGATTGATCAGGTGGTGAGATCTTTTCTCATCTGCCTACTGGGGACTACACTATTTGCTGATACAATGAGCTCCATTGATCTGATGTTTCTAATGCCACTGAGAGATCTTGACCTCATGGCTACGTATGATTGGGGTAGCTATGCTCTCATGTATTTGTGTAGGAGTATGGATGAGACCATTCAAAGAGCTAGGCTAGTCTGCGGTCTGTGGCATGTTGTTCTGGTATTTTCTCTCCTCTTTTATTTAATTAGGTTTGTTTTGAAAACCATTATTTGCTAACACTTCTTTCTTTTTGTAGGAATGAGCCTTGGAGTTGGAGCTGATCGTGGGGTTAACCTGCTTTTGTGATACCCCATTTCTTGCCATGGCGAGGTAGGGCCCAGTCGACCTTGGAGAAGGCCAGTTTCTCCCGCACACATTCATCATGAGCGACTGAACTGCTTGATTCCTGATGAGGTACAGTACCTGCAAACATAATTATAATCAATAACATGTTTGTTAAGTATATTCATCTACTTACCAGCCTGCTTTTTTGTAGCTGTGTGAGGATTTATAGGGGCCGTAGGTAGAGTGGTCACTAGCCATGAGTCATTCGATTTCACTCTCTAGGAAGAGGGTCTGGTTCCTTGGTGAGAGGATACACCAGTGGCGCTCGGGCCCTCAGTTGAGACGACCTCTTCTCCCTCCTCCTCGTAGCATGCTTTGGACATATCTTTTAGAGGGAGATGAGCTGGATAAGGCCGTTACTGGGGAGGATGTGGATGAATAATGCGAGAGGAGGAAGTGTCGCTACATGGACTTTATGTGGACCCATCTATTACAGAGGGTGCCCCTGGTTGCATCAATATATCATGTATCTATAACCCTTTTGAATATATTGACTCAAATTATAGTATATAAATGTCCTTCTTTTGATTCGATTTTCTATTTTTAAGCTCCAGTTAGGAGGCCTGCAATACATCCTAGGCCTTCTGCACATGAGCGGCTACCTCAGCGTCCTCGGGCTGAGCAGAGGGATGAGGGCACCTCATCTAGAGCTCCACCTAATAGAGCACCTTCCATCACCATTTCAGACATAGTGGCTGGACGTCTTGCTGCCACTCCTGACCTGATGGCTCAGTGTTGGCTACCTCTTGGTGACTTGTCTCTCCAGTTCCTTACGCTGGATGAGAGTTTGGAGCATATGTTCACTCCAGAGTCTGCTACTCATTTGAGTCTCTCTTCACTTTATTTTTTGTGTTTCTTAACAAATGTTTAGCACTAACAGTTGATTTAATCATGCAGATATCTCAGGATCAGTGGGAGTATATGTATAGGGTCATCGAGGCTAAGCTGGACTACTTTATGCAGGCTACCCAGCAATGGAAGGTAAAGCACTTCCCTATATTTAATATGTATGCATGCTCTCATGATTTCTTACCCCTTGTATGGTGTTTGGATAGGATTGGGGCGACGACAGGCATGCTAGGATCGATGCTCTTGAGCACCAGGTTGTTGCCCTCTAGGTAGATGAGGAGGAGGAGGAGGAGGAGCATACTGGTGATGGCAACGAGGAGGAGTGCACCAGTAATACGGGAGATGAGTAGGTTGGTGCTACTGAGGGTGAGGAGCATGCAGGTGATACTGATGATGACAGTGAGGAGGAGGGGCAGGAGGACGATGATGATGCAGAGAGCACCAACTCTGCTGCATCGTAGATTAAGATCATTCTGACTGTTCTTGACTGTTATTCTATGTGCTCAGATGGTTTTCATTTTTTTACCATTCACATTTTGCACTGAACATATAATATAGACTTATATATCTTGACTGCATTTAGAATTAATGAAAGGAGAATTTATTGCATAAAATGTCTTCTCTGATTCTGATAACTGAAGCTTGCATACATAGTACAGTTAATTTGCAATCAAATAAGAAAATATGTCCCCTATATGTTCAAGAGGCGTTGCCTCACCACGTAGAGGTGATCGCCTATGCAACAGTCAGGCTGCTACTATAAACCCTAAATCTGCTTAAAATCCCTAACTCTTCTCTCCGATTTTCTCTTTCATTTCCTCGACCTGAACCACCTATCAACCACCCGAAATGATTGAAAAAACCTTAAAACAACTACATTCGATCCTGAAAAGCTTAGATGGAGGATTGGGGTCAAGATTAGAGCCATTCCATCTATCTATTTCTAATCTTTATATGCTAGGAAGATTAATTTCTTATTTCTTCATGTTCTTGCTCAATTTTGGGATCCCCAAAAACATGTCTTCAGGTTCAACACTGTGGAGCTATGCCCCTTGCAGAGGAGTTTGAAGCCGTCCTAGGCTCTCAACTAAATTTTGCTTGTCAGATCGTAATTCCTTTAATCAATACCCCATATTTGCACTCTATACAGTATCAAATGGCCCAAATGTTCAACTTTTCACCTCAGTCTTCACTTTACCACATCTTTAGCACTGAGATCCTGATAGGCTCTCTTCTAGAAGTAGTAATGGTAGTGGATAACAAGAAAGCATATTGGCCTTGGATGCTAGCCTTTTATATGTATGCTCAGTTTCTGCTTGTTTCTCCTTCTAATAACGACGATTCTAAGATTTTGCATATCCTGGATCAAGTGGAAGCAAGCTTGAACCCTTTTCCTCTGTTACTGGAGCTTTATTTTCTTTCCATTCTCTATTTAAGGCCCTTTTTTTTGTAATTCTTTACTTTCTGCACTTATAATCTACACAGGCATGGTTTTATGAAAAACTGAGGTTACTCAAACTTCTCAGAGATATTACACATTATAAAGCAAAGTATTGTCGCACTCGAAGACTTCATCCAATTCCAGCAGATGTTTGGAGTTGGTTATCCACTTTCCTTGATACTATGATCCAGTGGATATGCCTATGGTGAAGGTTGCAGCATGTGACCATTTGGTCTTACACTAACTGCATTCCTGTAGCTGACCTTCATTTTCCCACCTTTTATAATCCTGCACGGCTTTGCAGGGCAGTACAGATAGAAATAATTAATCCTTGAACTTGTGCATGAGTTTGAGCCGGGGCCTCTTACTCAAAATTTTCTAGATAACTTGGTTGCAACTTGGCCTCGGAGGACCATTCAGAGGTATATCGACTACAACGGAGATCAGTCCATTGATGACCATTATAAGGCATGGGTTTAGTTGTAATAAATAGAAATGGATAAAGTTATTATGAATAGCAGGATAAGGGCATTACATGCATTGAGTGCCCAAGGGGTTGAAAAGAAAAGAAGACGGAGTTAACTTATGTAATTTAGTCTTTATCACATTTTGTTGGATGGAATTTCCTTTTTAGTTAAACATTGTGTAATAAGCATTTAATGCAATGTTCAACAATAATA
This sequence comes from Mallotus repandus, assembly GCA_949671775.1. Lineage (NCBI taxonomy): Eukaryota > Viridiplantae > Streptophyta > Magnoliopsida > Malpighiales > Euphorbiaceae > Mallotus > Mallotus repandus. The sequence continues at coordinate 15,163 of CATIWM010141760.1, forward strand.
AAGGAAGTCCATTCCATTTAATCTGAGTACAAAGTGACTATACATTTTTGCTTCTTACATATCTCCTGTCGCTAATTGGCTTGCCCTTGCAAGTTTTCCAATTAACTATTTTTCGCTCTCTCTCTCCTTTTACATGTCCTTAATTTTTTCCTGGATCGCCTTTTTGAGGTTTTCAATCCAGCAGGACTTTTTTTTTCATCTCTAATTTCTGCCTAGGCAGACTCTTTTTGAGGTTTTCTCCCTAGCAAGACTTTACAGAAAATATTTCTTCAGCTTGTCAAGGTTGATAGGCTCTCTAAATTCATTACCTTCTAAGTCGGATATGATAGCAGCGCCCTTGAAGAATAATTTCTTGACCAAGTACGGACCTTCCTAATTTAGCTTAAACTTTCCCCGCGGATCAGTCATAATTGGCCTAGTCAATTTTAAGACCGAATCACCCTCTTTAATCTTCCCTGGCTTAATCTTCTTGTTGTAAGCCCGAGCTATTCTTTTCTGATACAGCTATGAATGATACATGGCTTTCATTCTTTTCTCATCCAACAATGTTAGCTGTGCTAGCCGACTTTCTACCCACTGATACCGGGGAATTTTAGATTCTAAAAGAACTTGTATAAACTGAATTTCCACCTCTTCTAGTAATATCGCCTCATATCCATACACTAGAGAATATGGTGTAGCTTCAGTTGAAGTCCTAGCAGTGGTTCTATATTCTCGTAATGCGAACTGCAGGTAATACACCCAATCTTTGTAATTCTCCAATGTCTTGGCCAAAATTCTCTTCATATTCTTGTTTGCTGCTTCCACGGCCCCATAAGCATGTGGTTAATATAGAGAAGACTTATGATGCTCAATTTTATATTCCTTGAACAAAGTAGCTGTCTCAGCCCAAAATTGAACACCATTATTAGAGATAATATAGTGTGCCAACCCGTATCAACAGATTATATTCTTCTCTATAAATCTTGCCATCTGTTTCGACATAACCGCGGTGAATAATTCTGCTTCAACCCACTTAGAGAAATAGTTGATTGCCACCACAATGTACCGATGCCCGTTGGACGCCTTTGGCCTCACTTCCCTAATGATATCGATTCCCTAAACTGCGAACAGCCATGGAGAAGTCAATCCCTGAAGTTCCATAGAAGGCAAATGGCTTACATCACCATATACTTGGCAGTTATGGCATTTCTTTATGTATTTCACATAATCTGGTTCCATAGTCAGCTAGAAATAGCCTTAACGAGTTATTTTCTTGGCTAAGATTGTTCTGTTCATGTGCGTTCCACATACACCTTTGTGAACCGCTTCTATAATCTTTTGAGCCTCAGCCTTATCAACAAATCTAAGATGTACTCCTATCGGCATTCTTTTATACAACATCCTGTTATGGCTGATGAACTGCCAGGATAGCATCCTCAAGGACATTCTTTCTTTTCTGCCAGTGTCATCAGGGAATCACCCTGTTCCCAGATACTGCTGTAAATGTTAAAACTAGGGTTTCTCTGTGGGGTCAATCGGCATTATCCTGATCTTTTTATGATAGGGTGTTCAGGATTTTACCAGAGTGAGAGGTTTGACCACTGCCTGTTTCTCTCCTTCCCATGTTGAAGTCAAGGTGGCTAAGACATTTGCCATATGATTTTCTTCTCATGGCAAATGTACAAACTTGAACTGAGCGAAGGATAATAAAATAGTAACCGCATAATCCCAGTACAACTTCAGATTGTCTTTTTTGACTTCCCATTATTTGGAGATATATTTTACCACTAACATCGAGTCTCCATATACTGTAATCTCATTTTCCCCCATGTTCCAGAGAGATTTCAAACCATAAATGCAAGCCTTATACTTTGCTTGATTATTAGTGACTTCAAATTCTAATTTCTTCGCCATTGGGATCATTTCCCCTTCCGACGAGATCAGAATTACACCGATACCTGCTCTCTTATTGTTAACCGCCCCATCGAAGTACATTATCAATGTTTGGATTTTGATTGCCTCTATATGCTCATCCAGAAATTCTACTTCCCATTCTTGTCCATCGTCTATCGGACTCTGAGTGAGGAAATTAGCAACTGCTCTTCCTTTTACCACCTTCTTAGTCACATAGTCTATGTCAAACTCAGTGAGTAGGACCAACCATTTGGCTAATTTTCCAGTAAGTGATAGAGTCTGTTGGAGATACTTGAGAGGGTCATGCCTTGAAACTGCTTGAACCTTATAGGACTGGAAGTAATGCCGGAGCTTCTTGGTCACCCAAATCACTACTAGACATGTTTTCTCTACGAGACTGTAGTTGGACTCATATGGTAGAAGCTTTTTACTCAAGTAATAGATTGTGTACTTGACCTTTCCATCACCTTCTTGTGCTAACATTGTGCCTATTTCCTCTCTCTCGATGGCGAGGTAGAGAATCAATAGTTTACCTGGTCTCGGTGGCTGCAAAATCGAAGGATTCATTAAATAATTCTTGATGGTTTCAAAACCCTACTGACACTTATCATCCCAGACAATTGGCTGATTTTTCTTTAAGAGCTTAAAGATGGGCTCGCAGATAGTGGTCAGCTTGGCTATGAAGCTGCTGATGTATTGCAGTCGTCTGATGAATCCTCTGACCTTTTTCTCATTCTTTGGTGCAAGCATTTCTCTGATCACTCTAACTTTGTCTGGATCCACCTCTATGCCTTTATGGCTGACGATATGTTCGAACAACTTCCCAGAGGTCACCCTGAAAATACTCTTCTTCAAGTTAAGCCTAAGGTTATATTTTTTTAATTTGGCTAGGAACTTGTTTAGAGCCTCAAAGTGTTCTTCTCACATCAAAGACTTCACCATCATGTCATCCACATATATCTCAATCTCCTTGTGAACTATGTCATGCAGCAATGTGGTAGCCATCCTCTAATAAGTGGCCCTTATGTTCTTTAACCCAAACGACATGACTAAATAGTAATAGATGCCTCATTCAGTAGTGAAAGAAGTCTTCATTTTATCAATTACTGCCATCATAATCTGATTATACCCCGAGAAGCCATCCATGAAAGAATACATTGCACTGGAGGCGGCGCTATCGACAAAGGTGTCGATATGCAGCAAAGGAAAGTCGTCATTTGGACAAGCTTTATTCAAGTCTCGACAGTCCATATACATCCTGACCCTTCCGTCCTTCTTAGGAATTGGAACTATATTTGCCAGCCACTGAGTGTCATCTACTACATCGAGGAACTTTGCCTTTAACTGCTTCTCTACTTCTTCTTTGATCAAGAGAGCCCATTCCGACCTTAATCTCCTTTTCTTTTGTTTTACCGATGTGATGTGAAAATATATGGGGATTCTATGCTCTGTGATTTCTCTATCAATCCCAAGCATATCCTTATAACCCCAAGCAAATACTTTCTGTCTTCTTTTTAGTTTTTTTTCATTTTTTCTCTCTCATCAGGAGTTAAGTCAGAAGCAAGAAGTATGTTTTTAGGGTTATTGCATGTACCTAAATTAAATGATTCAGTTTGCACTAAATTAATGTCAAACATATGCATGAAATGATCATTACACATATAATAACCATTTGGGAACACATCACACAAATAAGCAAAGTCAGACTCTCTTGCATTAACTTTGGAAAGGAAAACATCATTAGGTTCAAACAGGCTATAAAGAGAAATATCAATATCATCATATAAAATATCCATAACAGAATCCGACACATAGGATTCCAAGTCACGTTCCTTTTCCCGGTCCGTAGTGTCCTTCAACTCCACTGCAAGAACCTCCTCCTTATGTTTCGGAGACAACACCAGTTCTTCCACCATTGGTTCCTCCATAACAACTTCACTAGTCCCATTTGCTTGTTCAGCAAAGATTTTGAAACTGGAGATCAATTTCTCATCAATCATTAACGGCTAAGGAGCTCCTTGGTATGGGGTATTGGCACCTTCCTCCATAAACGTCTCCCACAACAGCTTGATCTTTGACTTAGTCTTTGCTTTCTTCTTCCTGGACTTAGTCTTGATTGTACCATCTTCCTTAGATTTGCCATCCTCGGAATATCCTATCCCATGCTTCGAAAAAGCAACCGTAGACTCCACATACTCAGGTGGGCTTTGCTGATCCCTTCCTAACCCCATTCTAGGCATAAAATTCTGGTTCTTCATCATGTTCATAATTTTAGGATTCAGCTCATCTTGGTAAATTATGCAAATTTTGAAGCTCGAACTAAGAGGGATTTCTTGAGGTGCTAACTTCAAAGTAGCAATAACATCTTTAGTTTCAGTTGAGATGGTGACCACTCTTCCCTCACGTGGAAACTTGATCTTTTGATGCACAGTGGATGGGAAACTTCCCAAGGGATGGAAGCATGGCCTTCCTAGTAAGATGGCAAAGGCCATTAGGATATCAATCACATAAAGGTTGACCCAAACTTCAATGGGTCCAGTTCTAACCAACGCCTTGAATGTTCCTTCAACAAGCCTTAATTACCACATCAGACGACTTTAAATCTGCCACAGTCAATACCAATTTGGGTAGAATCTTTAAAGGGTAAATATTGATAGCAGATCCATTATCCACCATAACACAACAAGTTAACTTTCCCTTCACTTCCGCCTTGATAAACAAAGGCTTGAGGTGATCTCTTCCTTTTAAAGGCAAATCCTCATCAGTAAACATAATATCTCCATGGGGGCTTTCTATTAATGCATCCACCAACTGTTCAGGGGTATGGCTTGTAGGAACTTTCTTATGATCTAAAGCCATAACTAGTGCCTCTCGATGGGCTTTGGAGTGCATAAGCATCTTCCAGACACTAGAGAGAGTTTTCTCTTCCTTCTTGGTCTCAGCATATTTTTTGGTTTTCTCTTCTTTCTCAGTTTCTTCTTTTGAGTCTATTTTTTTCTCTCCAGACTCAACAACTTCCATTTTTTCCTCCTTTTTTCATGTTTTTCAACTGGTTGGATTTGCTTTCTTCCATCATTCTTCCACAGATCAAGAGCTCCTCCCTCTTCATCATCGGAGCTCCAAATATCCAAGACACTCACATTGACCTTAACAGGCTATTCTCTCAGAATTAGGCATTTTGGGTTGGGTTTTGGTGGTACAGGTGTGGTATCAAAAAAGGAGTCTAAGAATTATCCTCAGTTAAACCGGTGTTTATCATGAGTATGGATTGATTTAGTGGTGGCATATTTTTGTAATTAGGTAGGGGGTTATTTCTAGTGTTTGGTTTTCTGTTTTCGGGATCAGTGATTTTACCTTTGTCAATCAAATCTTAGATTTCATGTTTCAAATAAGTGTAGCCATCGGTGTCATGCCTAATATTCTAATGGTATTTACAATACAACTTCGGGTCAACATTTGAAAATAGTGGTCTCTGTGGTAGAGGTCGCAATAAGTTATTCTCAATTAATTTCTCTAAGACTTTAGAGAGAAGTCTCCCCAGATTAGAAAATCTTCTAGGTTATTGAACAATGTTTATATACACATTGCTACTTAACCTAATCCCACTGCCGGATCCAGCTCCTTCTTTAACTGGGGGTCTCCTACTGAAGGATTTTCTCTCTTGTAGTAAATCAGATTTTTTCTGCACCCCAAATCTACACAGTTCCTTGAAATTTTGAATCCCCAAATCTTTTAACTTCTTATAGAGTGGGAGCACACACTCCTCCATCATTATCACTAACTGATCAGTCTCGGCTGGCTGGTGTTTCATATGTGCTAGCTTTGCTCTCCATCTAATTAGGTAGTTGGTAAAAGGTTCAGTGAACTTCTACTTTATATTCTGCAAGTCTCTCAGAGGTGCCTCCATCTGAATGTTGAGGCTGTACTATTTTACAAAAGTAGCGCACAATCCCTCCCAATCAACTTGGATATGAGGTTCCAAGGAATAATACCACCTAACTGGTGCTCCTTCAAGGGACAGGTAAAATTATTTGACAATTTGTGCTTTGCTCAAGCCGGTTGTTCTTATATGGGTCACATACTGCTTGAGATGTAGATGGGGATCTTCAACACCAGTGAACTTCTTCATATCAGAAAATCTAAATTTTTGGGGTAGAGGGTCATCATCTTCTCCCAAACTCAAGTCAAAGTAGTTTATCAGAGCATCTATCCCTTTCTCCTTCATCTGCATCTGCATTTGAGCCATAGTTTTAACAAGATCTTTAGCCCAATTTGGCTTCTTTACATTTTTTGGGGCATCTATCCTCGGTCAGATTACTGGTTTTGCTAATAGAGTTTCCCAGTCATCCTCTATTTCTTGCCTTTCTGGATTTTCAGCATCAAGATTAAATAGTGGTTGTGGAGGCATTAGTTGTTTCTCTCTAGTTGAATTCATCATCTCTCATATAATTATTTTGGTCTGTTTGGCTATTTTTGCTTTAAACTGCTCTGGATCAAAACTCGTTGATGTTGTTTCTTTTGACATTCTGACTAAACAACCAGTGTTGGAGCGAGTCCATGCTGATGATTGGTTTGAATCTATATCTGCAACCACCACAGGTTAGAAATATGCATAATGTGTATGCATGATATGCAGGTTCACTTAATTGTTTAAGAAGGAAAATAACCACTTATTAACATATAACACATAACAAGACAAAGCTCTTTAAGTGGTAACTCCACCCTTGTTTCTTCCACATGCATATTCAATGGCGAGTTTCTTTTCCTAGGATTGTTGGCCTAGTTTCAATTATCAACAGGGGACATCAAAACCGACGGATGTAACAAATCTCTCAAGATGAGGTAGATAAGTAGCAATTCGTTGTAATAAAAACAAAGTCCATGTTGCATGGGCCGTGATGGGCATTAAAGGCCTATCTTGCCATGGGCCATGTACAAATAGGCCCTTGTGGGCATGAAAGACCCAACTTGATATAATCCATTTGTAATGGGCTTGGATTTTATTGCAAGAATTGATATATGGTATAAAACACATGCAGTTCGAAAAAACCTTAGTGGACGTTGCTAAGCCATTATATGAGTTGAGTCAAGGGTAACAAACTATGACTCCCACAACTATATACATTCATTTCATCTCCCCACTTAAAGGTCCGTGCGATGTGGATAGTACGTGCCATGAGTGACAATAATCAAATACTTCACCACCAGGTTTGAGTGAAACACAGGCAACCGAGCAAAGATTATTATCGTGTCATTTAGGACTTGTGTGCTCATTGTGTGAAATGTGTATTGAATGCAGTAAAATGCAAAGGAAATAAGAAAATAATCAAAGATGATAAATTACAAAACACTGGAATCAATTTCTCTATCCCCAGTGGAGTCGCCACTGTAGGTGGCGGGGTCTATTGCGCGCCCAAGTGTTTGGCAAGCATGACACTGTGCAAGCTCAGGACCTGCTAGGAAATACACAATAGGATTAGGCCCAAAATGGAGATGGAGTTGCCACCCGAATAAAATTTGGGACATACTATATAGCAACTGGATTCCATGAAGGTTCCCAGAAGCCGTCATCAGAGATCGGGTTCGAAAACTAAGTATGGGCTTTAGAATGCCCACCCAACCTTGCGGTTGGCCTCCGTGTGTGTTTTGTATTTTATTACCTTTGATTATTTGATTATTTCCTTATTATTGAGTGGATTGCAAGTGCTTCCAATTTTACAATTGAGTCTGAGTTTGCATATTAATCATTTTGCATGCTTCATTACCTTACACTTATTACAAATAAGAATAAATATTACAAACATTCATCCAAGACAATCGGGGAAAGGATTAGTGATTACAATAACTTATACAATTACAATGATATTGAATCCAAATAAAACCTCTCAAAAACTAATTAATTCACTAATTA
>CATIWM010141772.1:0-46662 GCA_949671775.1 Mallotus repandus
TGTTGACATGTCAAACATTTTGAAACATACTCAGCCACATCTTATAATAATAATATTTTTAATCAAATATCAAGAAAAAGTTCAAATTAATCCTCCTTCTACGCTAAAGCTCAATTTAGTCCCTAACTTACTCATGTAAACAAGTCAACTAGATTCAATTCATGTAAAATACACCTAGTCAAATGGAATGGTTTAAAATGCATATGTTCACATAATATTAATTTATGGATGAAAATGGGGATGTTACAAACAATAGACAATCTTATATCAAAACCACACAATCCCACAATATCTCAAGACTTGACACATGCAAGTATCCCAAACAACGTTACTCATCAAGCAGCCAGAATTGAAGTTAACGGTAGTATAAAGCATAAAACAAAAGTACTCGCACTGACTACAAACAAGGTTTTTATTAGCATGTGTAATGAGCTAAATTACAAGACAACATGCTAGTTATTATAAGACCATGGTGATATGTCAGCTATCCAAATCTAAAATTCAACAAGATCAAGCTCAAAATTTATTCAGAAGTATAAGCGAGGCTAGAAGAGGATCTAACATGTTTTCCCATTCTAGTGCTCGATCAATGTCTCTTCATCTGTTTCAACATCTCCTCCATCTTGACTTTCATTATCAGCTTCAGAATCACTTGGACAACCCTTTGACATAACAGAATAGAAATATGTAGCATGAAAAAAATGTAAAAATTTAGTAAAATCAAAATTCTTTAAAGCAAGCTGGCCAATTTTTCCTTTAGCTTGAAAAGGCGTCATGGGAATTAATGAAGAACCAGCCAGATGCAGAGATACACAAAACTACACCGAATGAATGATTGTATAACCGTCATTTTCATGTCCAATAGGTACTAATTAGATTCACCATCCAAGAACATATATATATATATATATATATATATATATATATATATATATAAAGTATATCTGTTAGGCTCCATAAATTGTGCCAAACTTCATTTCAATTATTCGGGTTCCAAGAGCAATCTAGTTATTGAAAGTTTTCCTTATGAATGCTCAGATGACCCAAAAATATTAACTTGCTCCAGAGATATGCTAGCACTAAGAGTTTTCTATAATTTCTATTAAAAGTCATATGTTTGCATTACATCGCAGAAAGAGTTTAGAAAATGTGAATTGTTTAACCTATAAGCAGGAGCAACTAAAGGAGACGTGAATGGTATAATGTTAAGAGGAAGTGATCCTAGAAGCAAACTAACCACTGTATCTTCTATTTGGTTGTCCACAATATGATTCACGTTCCTTTGTTTCATCAATAACTGTAGTCTCCAGCTCTATTTTCTCAGTCAGCAAAACAAGTTTAGAAGAAACAAATTACTCTTTAGAAGAAGAAGAAGATGACGATGATGACAATTAGGATGACACGTATCAGTCCATATAGAGTAGAAGAATTGACATCAGCAGCCACGTGTGCATAAATTATGCCACATATGTAACTTCTGTCAGAGATAACGACCCACCACTAATGGATAATTTTTTAAATTCTTAATGGAGTCAATTGTAAAAAATTGAACATGCAAACCTTATTTAAAACCTTATTTGAAAATCAGATACAACTTATAAACCTCAAATTGTTGTTATCCCTAAAAACAATAGTTGATGAGGCCTAGCTTGTTGGTTGAGAAGGAGGCCTGAGACCTAAGATTTCCAGCTTAAATCTTGGCTTTGCCAGGCCTATTATTGTCTTTTTTTCGAGTCTTTTAAGGTCAGAATCTAATTGATTTTGCCCCCCCTTCATTGGAATAGAGGGAATAGATGACTCTTAAGTCTATGCAGCATCCAACCAACGTATGCCATTCTCCCCTTCATTTCTACCTACGGAGGGGATTAATCTCGTACTGGATGGTAGGTTCCTTTTTCTAAGTGCTATATCATTTTTTTTAACTAAATATAACTTTTTAATAATATAATATTAATATCCTGCCAAATTTGAAATAGGTTTTTATATGATGTTTATTCCATGTACACCTCTTGGCTATTAAAAATTTAAAAAGCTTGCATTTTTATTAATTAAACAAAATTTACTTTTTTATTATTAAATTTCATTAGAGACGACTACCCGCTAAGTTGGAAAAATAATTGCAATCCCTCTCTAAGGGAATTGGCCTATTTTATTTTTTCATTGTTATTTTTTTTAACTGTAGTGATTGATAAATTGTCATGACATTTTAGGCCGGCCTCTATAAACTTATGTTCATTAACTATTGTTAGGAAGTTCTGTTTAACTTGCATTCATTTGTGTACATATGAAACTTCCTTTACAAAAAGTACACCAGTTTTAAGTGCTTCCATTTTTCTGACCACTAAATTAGGAAAAAAAAACAATTAATTGTAGATACATAATTTTCATAATTTTGAGATAAATAGTACACTTTCACCATGTGAACATTCATGATTTATTTTATATTGTGGTAATGTCTGAGTTGAACAGAATTAGTTAGAGTTTAGTTGACATTAGATACCAATAGTTTAGACTAAACAAAAATTTAAATAATATTTATATACCATATAACAAAAATCGTTATTCCCCTAAAGAGCAAATGAAAATAATTATATAAAAAAAACTACTACAAAATAATATACCAAAAATACGCTTTTCCTTCCTTGGGAAAATTCTTCTTATTATGTATTGCAATTAAGTTGAATAATAGCATCTCTCAAAAAAAAAGTTGAATAGTAGCATCATCATATATGAAATTCAAGTGGAGGACATTACATTTGATGCTTTGATATCTTATAGTATATATTTTTCATGTATAAACTCAAATTGAATATGTTATTAAGGGGAATTCAATTTTCTTACCACTTGAACTAATAATCTTGATTGTATCGTGTTAATTTATGAATTATAGTGAAGTAGCTTTATGGCAAAACTTAAGTCAACCATTTAGCTTACCTATTACTATAACCATACGTGTTTTGTTTTGTGCATATACAGCAAGCAATGGCGACTTTTAAATGTTCAAGCAAAGTGATTTGTGAACAAAAAGGTGGTGAATTTGGAACAAGAAGTGCACACGGGTTTTAATGAACATGAAAACAGAAGTGTGCCTACCTATCAAGTATGAAGAAAGCCTTGTTCACAATTCATTGGATTTTATGTCATTCTCATGCATCATGAAAAATGCCATAATTTAATCACATTAACATCACCATCTAAAGCTGCAAATAGTTTAGGCGAAAAGACCACATCTACAATTAGCTTCTCCTCTAATGAAATTAATCCTAACTTGGTGCCTTCAATTCAACGTCATAAGCCAAGCCCTCATATCAATTTATTATAAGATTAACGACTTCCACTATAACCAGTGATATGTGCAGATTAATTGGTTATTGAGCTGAAATCTCAAAAGTGAGGTATTAAATTTGATTTGTATGCAAAACATATTTGTAACATTTATTGAATTATTACATAGCTACACGCATAATTCAAACAATAATATTCGAATAAACTTTATTAATAATTCAAGTAATATGTTTGACTACAACCTTTTTTTTTCAATAAATTGATATTTCATTACTATGATTTATAAAGTAACTTGTCAACACATATAGGTGGGAGGAGGTGAGTATCCATTTTCAGTAGTTGGAATTGAGAAGGTGATGCTATTTTTCATACGATGGTATATCATATTGATGAAAGTTTGAGACATAAAAGGGGGCAAATCCCACCAAAAAGGACTTTTCTAGTCCCCTGATGTTGATACAATAGATAATAATTCATAAGTAAATGACATAAAATGCCTTAATAGTGCTACAAACCTACAAGACTTAAAAGTCTTCACGTAATAAATAGGATGTATGCTTATTTACAGGAATGTAACCAAACATTTCCTAATCACTAACAAGTTTCAGTTTGGCTTGTTTGGACCCGTGCTGTGTGGCGGTCACTTACATCGTACTACGATTAGTGGCTTTGAAGACTTAACCACGCTTGCTTGAGCTGGACCAAGGATACGCATAAACATCATAACATGGATACCGCCTCGTCACATTAAATAACATTTCAGACTGCTTTTAAGACTTTTCTCAGAGGAGAAATTTATAAGACTTTGTTTCATTGGCAAATGATAAACATTTTAGTTAATTTATTGCTTTTCATGATACTCCAATTTTTACACAAACATTTAAACAGCTTTATTTTGACCATTAGTATTAGTTCATTTTGCTCCATTAAATAGTTGTAAAACATACCTTATTTTACAATTACTTTAGTTGCTGTGACATAAAATCTTATAAATAAACTCATAATTTATCCTGTGCTGGATAAAAAAAAAAAATAACAGATACTTATGCATGTTCATTTCTGACTTCCCGAACTGTTCAAGAAGTATATTGATAGAAACAGAAAGATAGCTTATCTTAGAACCTACCATCCTCTAAAAACTCAATACAACACTCTTCCGAACGCACACCAAAAAAAAAAAAAAAAGTTCATCGACCCATTCGTAGAATCATATTCTTGTTTTCTTTTCTAAATTATTTTAGGTAGGTATGGTAATGTAAGATGATAGGTTTATAATGCCTCAAAATTATGTGTCCCTCAATATAGGTATAACGCAATTTGAAGAACAAACAAAGCGTGACTGTGGTTGAGTGTCTCCAAAAAATATGATTATTTGGTCGTACCCAAAATCCAATTCATTCTTTACCTGTCCAAATGAGAGATTGCAGAACTTCTACATTATTGTCTGCAAGCTGCGCAAAGTAAATAATTCACACTAAAAACAACTTTAGATTAAAAGTTTGGATGCTGACGATTTTGTGTCTTCCTTCACAAGATCTCCTGCCAAAACCATGGAAGTATAAAACCAATCAGAGAAGACAAAATTATGGAGAAAAATAAAATAAATATCAGAACAGAAAATTTTCATATTTGTTTTAGCTTTGCAGATGGATATCGCCAGCGGATTTGTACACCACGACATCAGTATAGCATAACTTTTATATGAAATATAGTATTAGGTACAGCAATTGGGGACACATCATCTTTTTTAGGGACTGCCACAGATCACTCAATTGCTAATTTAGTAAATCTAGTACTCCATCAATGAATCAACACAAGTATAAAAGCAACACACATGCTTAAGACACATTGTAATTTCAAAAGGCAATGGTCTCAGTTGTGCACACCCCATTGTAATGTTAAAACTTCCCAAATGCGCGTTACATAACAGCACATAATCCGCCACTAGCACAAGTAGCATCAACAATTTCAAAGGACCTGAGTTTTAATCCATTGTGCTTCATTGACAGGAACTTTTCATTATTCACATCAAAATTTCTGATGTTGTTGCATGTTACCCTCAAGTATTAACATCAATCAACCACACCCTATTCCATGATTCAATCAACAACAACAACAACAACAACAACTTTCATTAAGCTAGCAAAAAAGCAACTTCTTTTCTGCATCCCTCTCGTACAAAATCGAAAAAATCGAACACCATCAGCCACCAAAATACAAGGTAAATGCTAAATTCATATATGGCAATAATGCAAAATGAACTACCAATAAACCAGTTTACAACAACAACAACAACAACAACAACAATGCATACAAGCTCTAAATCATCGAATTAAGCATAACATTGAACACCGGAACATCAACCTAAAACCCTAGCTTCTACAAAATTCTAGCTGAAATTAAAACAAATTGACTACAGAGAAATCAAGAGCACTACCTTTTGGAGGGGAGGTGACCTCGCCATAGATGGCCTTGAGTCTACCAAGAGGTACCAAAGCGGTGCTGGCTTCAGCTTCCGCTTCCGCGAAGAGCTGCTGTTTCCAGTCCCACATAGTCTTTTTCATAGCTTTATTTGATTTTATTAGAGAATCCTTCTCTGCTTCCAATGCTTCTATGTTCTTCTGCTGGTTTATCGATCGAACACTTAGCGCTGCGAATGATGCTATCAGGCATACGTTTATCACTGCGTTGCTGTTAGCGGCTCTCGTTGCTACGCCTACCAATCTGTTCGCGAACTCCATTTTTGGTGCTTGCCTTTTGCGCCTTTGCTGCTGCTGCTGCGTTTTTGGTACCTGAGAAGGCTTAACCCATAATGTTGACCCTTACGCCTTCTAGAAAATGAACCATCAGATTGGGCCTTGACCGACAAGCCCAAGAGATAGTTAATAACGTTAGTAGGTATATGCGGTTATTATGATGACGTGGCGCGATCTGAGGCTGCAACAAAAAATCTACCATAACTCCTCGCCGTTGGATCTAAGATCGCCGCCTTCCCGCTGTGCTTGATGTTCACGCGATGCAAAGGCGGGATTGTCTAAAATCTCAAAACCGTCTCCTCTTTTGTTTCCCTCGGCAAGCGCACGCATATTTGGTGTCGTAGCAACAACAAAGGGAATGTTGCACAGTAACAAGTCAACAAAATAACCACCAAAAGATTCCACTCGCCACTCTCTTCTCTGCTTGTAGATCGCAAGGTTAGGGTTTGCGATTCTCGCCACTGTACTGAGTCAAATGGACGAGTCTTCCTTGCAGATTGTATCAGAAATCGGCACTCAACTCGGTCGACTCGCTCGTCCGAACAAAGACTTGCTTGTCAAATCTCTTCGAGTGCGTACGCTCTTTTTTTACTTAATCGTTTACCGGCAAACAGTACTTGAAATTTACTCTGATTATGATGGAAACCATTGTTCTTTTCTTTTCTTTCAATTTTTTTTGTTCAAAAATTTGTAATGCTTGTGGTGTAATTTAGAAAGAAAGTTTAATGTTGATAATTAGGGTTTGCATTTGGTTTGCATCTTGGAGTTGTTTGCTTGGTAAGCTTAGAGGCAATGTACGCAGTGGGAGACATAGATTATGCACATATAGGTTTTTAGTTCTTGCGCTTACATGCTGTTTTCTTGAAGTTTTTCACCATAGTGCCTACAATATCAGTATATGATGTTTCTTTAATTGAACTTTATAAAGATGCTGGAGAAGTCTGTGGGTTTGAGGTTTTGGATTTTCTTGTGATTTCTTTTGTAGTCAATTTGTTCTATTATTAAAGTCAATTTACAATTTGCAGCAAGCGGTGAATGCATTAGCTCAAATTGAGCAGCCTGCGCAAGCTGAAGCTTCTAAAAAGACAGATGCAGTGAAGAAGCTGGAAACTGCATTAAAGCCCCTTACCAAATCTGTCATTAAGCATGGCCTTCTCCGCCACAATGACAAAGATGTTAAACTTTTGGTGGCCATTTGTGTCACTGAATTTTTCCGGATCCTGGCACCTGAACCGCCTTTTGAGGACAAATATCTAAGGGTATTGAGATTCTTATGTTTATATATGTGTGTCTTTCATAGTTCTTCTCTTTATGTCAAGTGCATGCTTGTCGGCATTTGTGTCCATGCTATTTTCCCTGTTTTATTCCACACTGTAGTGGCAATTGACTTGAATTCTTTTTCCTTGCAAAGGATACTTTTAAACTTATTCTCAGCATGTTTGCGGAGTTGGCTGATACAACTAGCCCATACTTTTCGAGGAGGGTTAAAATATTAGAGACTGTTGCAAGATGCAAATGCTTTGTGATTTTGCTAGATATTGGCTGCAATGATCTAGTTGTTGACATGTTCAACATATTTTTCTCTGTTATAAGGTCAGAATGCTCTCTCTCTTGTTCCTTTTTTTTTTTTCAGTTCCATTTGGGCTTCTCAGTCCAATGCCAACTGCACATGACAAAATGTAATTATCTTTCAAGAACTTGGCAATTTTTCTTTATTTTTTCTCTTTTCTTTTTTGGTTCCATTTTTTGTTGTAACTTTAAACTTCTGAAGAATGAGTGTTTAACCAGCTTGAATATGTGATGTGTTGCGACCAAAATAATATTGACATTCAGCTTGAGATGAATATTGAAATTGGCATGTTAATCCCATTACTTAGACAATTAGGTCATGCAAATTCTGCAGTGTAGATTATACTTTATGGAGTTTGATGATGACATCATTGTATTCGGAGGTAGGATTTTGTGCATTGTCATTACGGGTTAATTTCTGTGCAGTATAGGCATTTGTTTAGTCTTTTTCTAACTTATGGCCTGTTTGGATTCGTTGTTTTCGTCTGGTTCATTTTTTTTTTTTTTTTTGGTTTGTAAGTAGGGATGCTAATGAATATTCCTTCTTTAATAGGGAAAATCATCAGAAGAGTTTGTTCAATGATATTTTGTCTATAATGACACATATTCTAAATGAGGAGGCTTCTCTGCAGCTTTCAGATGTGATTTTAAGAAATCTTGCTAAGGAAGGAACGGTAAGCACTTATGGAGAGGCTGAGAAATTGGGTGATATGTTTAAAGATAATTTATGACTAATGGTGTTGGTCTTGTGTTATAGGATTTAGAATTTGAAACTTTTGAAGTTTCTTTCAGAATATTTTATCATTAGCGTTACTTTTTCTCTTGGGCTTGCCTATCAAATACATTGCTGGATAATTCCACAAATTATTTTTTCAAATTTTTGTTCATCATCCATCTGGAATCTTTTTTATTGTGATCAATAAAAGAATTATATGCATATGGTGCAGTAGAATTTGAATTTCTAATTCCAGATTATATAATTTTCTTTAGCATCCATTTCCTTGTCATCGTTGCAGGATGCATCCCCTGCTGCTACTCAGCTTGCTGCTTCTGTCATTGAAAGTTGTGCAGAAACACTTGAGCCTTTTGTTTGTGGATTCTTAACTTCTTGTTCTTTGGATAGAGATGCTGTTGAGAGTGAGCTGAAGGAATTTTACCATGAAATCTTGTTTAAAGTTTTCGAGTGTGCTCCTCAAATGCTTCTGGCTGTCATTCCTAACTTGACCCAAGAATTGCTGGTATAGCTTTCTTCTCGATGGAATGATACGATGGACCTCATGTATAATTTTTAAGAATCTTCTCTTGTTTCCTTGGTTCTTTAAATGCACCAGTGTTTTTATTATTTTCCTTTTTTTGGGTAAGTGTACATTAACAGTTGATTAGATGATGCTATTGTTCTTTTTCAGACTGATCAGGTTGATGTCCGAATAAAAGCTGTTAATTTAATAGGAAAGCTCTTTGCGCTACCCGGACAACGTGTTGCACAAAAGTATCACAATCTTTTTATAGAGTTCAAAAATAGATTCTCTGATAAATCTGTAGATGTTAGACTCAGTGCTATACGATGTGCTAAGGCTTGCTACATTGCTGGCCCATTTGAAAATGAATCATCTGAACTTCTCTGTAAGTCCTTCAGCAAGCCAATTCGTTCTTTTAATGCTCTATTCTGTTCTTAAAATTGCTTTTGTTGCTTGTCAATTAAGCAGCTGCCCTTGAAGGTCGATTGCTGGATTTTGATGACAAAGTGAGAACATTGGCAGTGGTTGTTATGTGTGATCTTGCCAGGTTTAACTTGAAACTTTTTCCGCCTGATCTACTGTCAAAAGCTGTGGAAAGACTCCGGGATAAGAAGGTAACTTTTCTCTCTCTTTTTTTTTATTAAGATTTTTTTCTTCAATCAACAGTCTAGCTATGATGTTATTGGGAGAAATCAAATTCTGTTTAACTTGTCAATACCTTGCAGATCTCTATTAGGAAGAAGACTTTGCAGAAATTGATAGAGGTATATCAAGAATACTGTAACAAGTGTTCTGAAGGCTACCTGACTCTGGGCAACCATTTTGAAGAGATTCCTTGCAAAATACTAATGCTCTGTTACGATAAAGATTGTAAAGAGTTTAGGTCTGTTCCTTTCCATGTTAAAACTCATTGGCCAAGTTCGGAGATGATTATGCCACATGCTATATTCTTTCTGTATTCTGCAGGCCTCAAAACATGGAGCTTATTCTTTCAGAGGATTTGTTTCCAGCTCATCTTGCTGTTGAGGATAAGACTAGGCATTGGATTCATTTCTTTTCTCTTTTCACTCCTCTACATGTGAAGGCACTAAACTCTATTTTATTTCAAAAACAAAGGTATATAGTGTGAATAGTTTTGTGTAGCATTGGAAAAATGGAAGTTTAATTGCAAGGTTTGGTCATTTTCAGGTTGCAAACTGAAATGCAAAGTTATTTGACCTTACGGAAGAAAGAGAAGGTGAATATTAGAGAGTTTTTTAACTTTTAATATACTGCGTTGCCTTTCTGTAATGGTTATTCTACTTGATGCTTTTTTTGTAATGGGTTTTACCTTCTTATATTTCTCCCCTGGTATATTTTGGCTGCAATTTTTTCCTTAATGTCTGACTGTGAGATTAGTTTAATATAAGTCAACGTCAGCATCAGCATCAGCGTTGCTGACACACTTTCATATATCTCAGTCTATAGTTGATTGTCTGTGACCAATGAATCTTAAATTTTATATTGCAGGAAAATAGTTCAGAAGAAATGCAGAAGAAAATTAAAAATTCTTTTATGAAAATGTCAGCATCCTTTCCAGATCCTTCCAAAGCAGAAGAGTGCTTTCACAAATTGAACCAGATGAAAGATAATAACATTTTCAATTCATTGGAGCTATTGCTGGGTGAGCGGACAATTAAAAATGCCCATGCAACAAGAGTGAGTTTTTTATTTTTCTCTTTTGTTTGCTTGACTAATCTACATCTCTTGCTGGCTGATTAAATGATGATGCTTGTCTTGTAGCTGTTGCTTCATATACTATCCGAAAAATATTTTGAGTGAGAAATGCATCTGTTTCTTTTTTTCCCGAAAGACAGATAATGTTCATTGACGTGAAGGGGCTGATGCAACTTTAAAAGTTCCTTAAGCCAAGTCACTTGGTCTTGAACAAGTATTCTGAAGGAAAGAACAGAGCTTTCCTAGTCATGCTGTGTTCTATGTATATTGCACTATCTTCTGACTAAATTAAAGGTGTAGAAATTAAATCTTCTTTCTAATTGGATTGAATCTGAAATGATGGCCCCAATTGATTGGGACAGTTGGGTGTTTCTGTCTGCCAATTCTACAACTTCTTTGCAGTCTCCCTCTATGATTACTTGGTTGGCTTTATGGGCTAAGTCTTCTTCACAATTTTCTTTGATGCCCATGGCTTTGAGGATTGATGGGGAGGTGATTTCCATGTATCGTTCTGCCTTGCAGAAGAGGCATGTACCCTTATGGTCTCTGGCTAAGATGCCAATTGCCCATATGTTTTTCTAAAATAATTAGTTTTAAAATTCAATGAGCCAAGTCTGGGCTTCAAGTAATTTATCTATTTCTGTGCTTCAAGGTGTTTAGTTATTGAATTATGATGCTCTTATTTAGTAGGTTGTTGCCTATTATTGCATGAGTACTCTTTTTCTTTTTGGGAAAAATTAACAGTGCCAATCATTTTGTTTACTTTCTTATCTGAAAGTTGTTTTATGCTGATAGGGGTGTTATGAGAGGGTCACCTCTTGTCTCTTCATAATCAGATCCATGAGCTAGGTTCATTTTATATGTAATTAATCTTAGCATGTGGCCAAATCAGGTTTTTCTTTATGGTTGCTCAACCTTTTCATCTATTCTTTTTTCTCAGGATAAATTTCTGAAAATGATAGGAGATAAACATCCACATTTTGAATTTCTACAACTACTTTCATCAAAATGCTCACTCAATGTATTCGGCAGAGAGCATGTATGTTTTATTTTGGATCATCTTTCCAGTGATACATTTGGAAATGCACATTTGGAGGCTTCTTCTGCTAAACTGCTTCTGGTAAGAATAATTGCTGTTCATGTGCATAGTTAATGTCACTCTTTTATGTATATAGAATTTTTCACTAGAATATGTGATCCAAAATTTAGATGAATAGTTGATGCTGAAAGCTGCTGGCACATTCTTTCCTAATAACATAATAATTATAAAAATATAAGTTTCATTGAAGCAGTTAGTTGGGACATGTTCTCTCAAGAGCAGCTTTCTGTGATATATTTGGATAGTAAATGAACTCTCATTGTTTATGGGAATTTATTTATTTTGAAGCTAACAATTATTATATGTAATATAGGCTATCATCAGCGTTTTCCCATCACTTCTGAGAGGTTCTGAAGAGCAGTTCCGGCTGCTGTTGGAAAAAAAGAATCTGATTAATGATGTGCTCATTGAGGCCTTAGCAAAAGCCGGTCCTCATATTTCAGTCAAATTAAGGTAATGGCTCTAATGTAGTTTACTTTCTATTGGTGTGGGTTTATATGCTTCTATTAGAATGCATCTTAATGACATTTACATAAAATAATGCATGGACTCATCATGTTTCGGATTAGAGGTTATACCTACCATTGAATGATATTGAGAGAATGTTTCATCCTTAGCTACAAGCATGATTTATTATCTGATTTATTTGACTTCTGAATTTTTATAAAGGAAGCTTTCTTTCCCAATCTTCCCAACCTCTTCCATTAGAAAAAGCAATAAAAAAAAAAGCCAGTTTGGTTGCCATAAGCCGATGTTTTTGCTTACTTTACCAAAGATAAATTCACGAATTCATGGTGGGAATAATGGTTTTTCTTTTTTTTTAAATGGCATTCTAGTTTCGATGCTTTCAGCAATAGATGTGTTTTAGGGTGAAGTATTGTAGGTTTCTTTTTAAATTTATTTTGTTTTGGCTGGAGTTATATGGAGTAAAATGTAATTGCAGCTTACGAACTCATGAGACTTCATCAGATTTTTGGAGCTGATTTGGTTAATTGGTCTTCATTTCTGTTAGCTGTATCTCAGATTTTTCAAAAATTTAATTTTACGTATTTATTTTTGTGATTCCATTGTTTAGCGATTTTTACCCTTTCTTGGAGAAGGCATGTCTCAAGGGAACTCGAATTCAGTCCAAGCAAGCTGTTTCTGCCATTGCTTCATTGATTGGTTCTTCTGAGCATTCTATTTTCTCAAACCTATGCAAAGTAAGCACATTTCGGTGTTTCTTGCCTAAATCTTAATCGATGTTGTGTATGTTCATTCTTTAGGTTACCTTTCTATTTAGATTTGTGTGTGTTGCTCTGTAGGTGTTTTTTTAGTTTTTTTTTTTTTTTTAATTCAGTTCCTTGTAATGGTCAATGGTTGATTGATATTAATTCTGTGGTTATACAAAATTTTTCAAACTTATGAACGGAGGGCCATAGGCCAAATTTAGCAACAATGATAACATGCATGTCCGTATCTTTTTGAACTGGAGGGCTGCATTGTATCCTCTATGTGGTTCTTGCGTAGTCCTTAACTCCTCAAAATGCTGAGTGTTAAAAGCTTGTTTGTGTTAGCAGAGTAGGACTTTTGGACTTAAATTTTATTTTTGTTCAGAAGTACTTGATTGAAAATTGAGAATTTAATAATTGAGTTCTTTTGTGTGCGTTTAGATGAGGGGCCTTTTCCTCTTTTGACTTATATTGGTAAGTGGATCTTTAGGTTACCACAGAACTGCACAATATGATTTTGATTTGTGCTTCTTGTTTGATTCCTAATATCTTAATAAATCTTTTTGCAGTCATGGCTCCCTATTATGAGTTTCTTTATATATATTCCTTTGCATCTACCAATTTTACTTGGTTGAAATATGTGCTTGCTTTTCTTATATTTGAAGTTGTTTCCTGACTTCTCAGGAACTTGTGGATTCTCTACACAGAGGGTGGAACACTCCTACCATTTTACAGTCATTGGGCTGTATTGCTCAACATTCTGTTTCAGCATTTGAAGCTCAAGATAAAGAGATCAGATCATATATATTTGAACAAATTTTTCAAGTAATCAAAACGAACCTAGACTATGTTTATCATTAAATACTTTTTTCATGCCAAATATGGAAGGATAGGTTACCATTAAGTACTTCCGCTTATGGTGAATTGTGACCCATGTAATTTGGAATCATGTTTGTGTAGGCAGAGCAATATAATGATCCTAGATTTTCCGATGAGAAGTCTGAGTGTTGTCATTCTTGCAAACTGAAGGTATATTTCCTCAAAATTATAAATCTGAGTTGTGAAATGAATTTCATTTCTCTATGGAGATTTGCTATATGCTGTTTGAATCTTTCTGCAAGTTTTGGATTAGTCAACTTTAATTCTGATGAAACTATGGAATCTGTGCAAGATGCAAAAGATGGATATCAATTTTTGATTGTTGAGCAAGTAGAAATTGTAGACTGAGATTAACCTGCTCTCTAGCAAGTGTTATTGTAAAGCTGCAAAATTGGAAATGGGAAGAGCAATTTATTGGTTTTGTTCATATGAGGTTTGGTATCTAGCAGTTGCTTCAGGCATTTGTGATCATTTGTTATGATAGTATAACTGATTATATAAAACCTAAAAGAGATGAAATAGTAATTTGTAATACAAATATTTTAAATGAAGCTCATGCAATAATTGACTCAATTTAATATTATGTTGTATAGACTTAGGTTATATTGCGAATGCTGTCTTTTGGAACAGAGTGGAGTTGCCTAAACTATAACCTTGGTTTTGCATATGCATGTTCTACATTTTGGACTGTTGTGATTTGAAAACTTGGAGAAATAATTGGCAGTGTTTTGGGCAGATAATTTAGTTTATGTCCTGTCTTTTGTAGATTTATGGGCTGAAAACACTTGTCAAGAGTTTCTTGCCACATCGAGCGTCTCATATCAGTCGCCAAATTGATGAATTGTTGGGTGTTTTGTTGAAGTTGCTGCGAATGGATGATGCTTTCGATGGAATCATCTCATGGTATGTCTGAAAAATAATTTTCATTAGTTGTCCTAGCAGCAGTTGCAACTTCTATGCCTGCCCAAGTCCGCTAATATTTTTAGTTACTGATTTCAGTAGACAATAGTAATTTGGTAGTAAGTTCAGACCTAGATTTTTGTTGACTGCCAAATTTGAATTTGTGCTGCTTGCATTAATTTAAGGGAAGATGAATTAATAATTTTTCAATAGCAGCATGCTTTGTCCCGATGTTCCTTTGTAGATGTATTTATTTAACTTGTATTGCAGGGAATCTACATATTCTAGTTCTATTTTTTTTTTGGTTGCTGTTTTGCTGTTGTTTAGCTCAAACAGTTTTATTCTTCTCTTCAGAAACTGCTTGAAATGAAATGAGCGATCTTTTCATTCAAACCAAGAGTAGCTGGTTGATCATATTTGTTTGTTCCAATTGGTAGTTTTGTTCTTACCTATCCTATTTGTGCAAAAAGAGATATACACTTGCTCACACACATATGCGGGCTTGCGATTGGTTTGTGTTCTAGTCTTCTCTAATTTAACTGGTAAATTTCAGCGGGTAGTCCTTTATTATTTGCAATAAAGGGATCCTTTGGATTGGCTTATTTTTGCATTCTTTTTCATAGTACCACTTTGCAACTTGTAAGCAAAAGAAAAGTGTGTACAAAACGATATTTAGACACTGAATACAAATGGGCACCACTTTTTCAGAGTTTCTTGTAATATCAATTCAATTTCTTTTCATGCTTTAATAAAGTATGTTAAAGAGCTTTCATCTCAAATATGCTCATGAATATTTGTGACAGTGCAAATGACAAACCTCACATGAGATTGGTTGCTGCAAAATCTGTTCTCCGCCTGTCCAGAAGATGGGATTTACATATATCTCCAGAAATTTTTCACTCAACGATTTTGATTGCAAAGGTATGTACGACCGAGTTGTGTTTGGGATGGATCAATCTGTCAGATAAGGTTGTAGATAAATTTATGAAAGCATAATTTTAAAGAATATATTATATGAAAATTTTGGAGCTATATACATGATAATAGATAGCTTTGCTTTAGGAAGGAATGTCAAAAATGATACTGTGCTGTTTAGCTACAGAAGCATTGCTTCACTTAATGTACAACAAAATTATGTTTAATGAAATCTAGAAAATTCACCACAGTTATTGACTTCCTTGTAGTTAGTATTAGTGCGGGAATGCAGAGATGCTTGATTTTAAAGAAAAGAAAAATTATGATTACTGTTTGGGTTAAAGATTCTCATCCATTATGGATTGTGTTCTGTTGTGAAGTTTTAACATTGATGCCAGCAGTGTGTTGGAGGATACATAGTTGACTGCTAAAATATTTCAGTGCGCTCTTTTCTTGGGGAACTGTTCCACAAGAAATAGTAGTGCAATAAGCACAGTGCCTCTTTCCAAATTCCCTTATTTCCTGCTCTTTTTTTTTTTGGTTAAATTTGTTAACTTCTGTCAAATTTCAGGACTCTTCTTCTTTGGTTAGGAAAATATTCCTTAATAAAACACACAAGCTGTTGAAGGAGCATGCTATACCTAGTAGATATGCATGTGCTTTCCCGTTGGCTGCTTCTGATTTCTGTAAGGATCTGCAGGATGCTGTATGTTATTGTCCCTTATCTACATGGTTTTCATTTTAATTGCTTTTATCTCTGTCGTATATTTGTCTGATAATGTGTAATCATTTGTTTTAGCCATTTAAATATATGGAGGAATTTATCAAGGAATACAGTACAGAAGTTCGAATTCGCCAAAACTCTGCCGTGAAAGGAGGATCGTTGGCGGACTATCCAGCATACATAGTTGTATTCTTGATCCATGCTCTTGCTCATGATTTTGGCTTTCCACCTGAAGGCTCTCAGGATGAACAAGAATGTGCTCATATTTGTAGGCAAGTATCTAGAACTGGTGTTTGTTGTGGCATAAATCTACAGAGCCAAATTAGAAATTTTAATTTTTTCACTGTGGTGACCTTTTTTGCAGGCCTTTGTTTTGTATTATACAAGTATTATTAAATGCTAATATTGTTCAAGGCGATATGGATCTTGTTAATGATACTGTCATGTATCTACTAAGTATATTTCGTGCTATTAAAAGAGCTGAAGATGCTGTTGATGTTGCCAAAACTCCTGTTAGTATATTTTCCTCCTAGAGAGAAGATTTTTTTTTATTTTTCTCTGTTATTGTGTTACATGCTGATCTAAAGACAGGACTGCTTTGCAGAATCTGCAATTTCTGGCTGAGATTGGGATTGCCATTGTAAATGCATTAAATCTTAATGGCATTACATTATCACGTGCTCCTGGGATGATTTTCCTGCCTTCATCATTTTATAGAATAAGCTCAATTAAGAAGTGCGATGAGGTAGGCTACAAGATTTAAAATGTTAGTAAGTTATTGACTTCATCATCTAATTTATTTGTGATTTGCAGGCTAATATAAAATGCTCCAAGCAATTCATTGTTGATGAGAGTTTTGTTAAGAGAGTTGTTTATAGTCTCAAATCTCAAGTCTCTGCGGTACATATTTACACAGTATATTCTGCACAGATATTTACTTTCCTTACATGATGGCTACTTGAATAAATTTTCTAATAATTTTTCCTCACTTTTTTTAATCTGATTTCAGCCAGCTAGCAGCCTTCCGAAACGCAGTAGAAAGTGTCAAGAGGATGGAATACAGTCCGCTAAGTACAACAAATTGAACATGGCATTACTTGGTCATGCTAATTTATCAAGAACTGAAACAACAGAAATGCAAAATCCTGCAACTCATGATATCAATTTGGAACGCAAGGAAAAATGCCCTTCTTTTGAATTTCTGGGATTGCACAGTGAGGTGTCCAAAAATTATGCATCTAAAAGCTCTAAATCCATTTTGAAGAAAGATCTGTCTTCCTCTTGCGATTCTGCAACCACAAGACCTTCTGTGGATGAAACGCGAGTTTTGATTGAGAGTGTAGATAGAATTGTTCCTTCTTTGAGAGAAAATGATAGGGAAAATAGCAATATTACCACAGAATTTTCCAGACGTTCTGTCGGCAAACTCAATGAACCTTCCTGTTCAAGGGTATCTACATACTACATCTTGATTTTCCTTGAAATTGCTCATGTTTATCTTTTATTCTTACATTACATGATTTTAAATGGTATTATTTTTTATAGACATTTAGTATTGAGAGCGAGACATTAGTTGGGAAGCGAGTCAAATTATTATCTCCTATTGATAAATGGTGAGGAGCTTTTGATAAAAAAGACCCAATTTAGAAGAGCTTTTAGTAATTCTGTATAAACTTGCATCTTGTTTTTGTCAGTTTCCATTCAGGCACAGTGGTTGGTTACAATCCTGACAACAACACTCACAAGGTTGGTAGCTTTTGTAATTGGGTTTCATTTTTTTTTTTTCGCTCACAGAGATTTTTTTCCTAGTTGTCTCTTCAATCTTTAATCTTGACTTATTGGACTTATTTTTTTCATTGTTTTTGGTTTGAAATGTTTTGACTTTATCTTGATTTCTTGCTTTTGATTGTTTCTGCTACCTGTCCCATCACAACTCAAGTTCTATTTTGGTTTCACTCTCTTGTTTTACAACATGAGCTCTGGGAACATGCCATTTATCTCTGATTTAATATACAATAAGACTGCAACTTGTGTATTTGTTAGAGGAAATTGTGCAACTTCTCTGTCTCTGGCGGACGTATAACTGTAACATGGAAACAATTTGTCTGGTCATTGTATCATAGCTATGTGTGTTGGCAATTCATGCTTGTTCTGTTAGATTTTACTGTTATAAATGACTTTTTTTTTTTTTAATGTTGTTGACAGATCTCCTACGATAGTGGTGAAGTTGAATTACTATGCTTAGACAGTGAAAGCTGGGAGACTCTTGGTGATAATTTATCCACAGCGAAGGTATTAGTAAAACACCAAGAAACTTTGTGTGGCTAGCAAATTTGGAATTTGTTTTTGTGTCTGAAGCCTGTAATGTTTCTCAAA
Organism: Mallotus repandus; assembly: GCA_949671775.1. Taxonomy (NCBI): domain Eukaryota; kingdom Viridiplantae; phylum Streptophyta; class Magnoliopsida; order Malpighiales; family Euphorbiaceae; genus Mallotus; species Mallotus repandus. The sequence goes on from CATIWM010141772.1 coordinate 18,669, forward strand.
TATGTAGAACGTCATGGGGACTGGATTTAGTCTAAAGAAGATCCCATTATTAAATTGGGATAAGGGTGAAATTAGATCCTCAACTTTACACCAAAGTTCCCATTTGACCTTTATGTTTTTTTAGTCCCAATAGGATTTTTTCTTTTAAAATTAGTCTATATGGAATCTTTTTTTAAGAAATTTTTGCAATTAAATCCTATAGATTAGGGAAAACTTTAATTGTAATGGTTGATTAATGAAAATTAGTTCGACTAACAAAAAAAATTGGTGAAATTTGTTTTGAATGTATATCACTCGATTGTAAAGTTTAAAATTTTTTTAAGTTTATAGAATTTTTTTTAAAAAAATTTTAAATTTTTTTTATAGACTTAAAAATTTTAAAGACTTTATAATCAAGTGCCATACATTTTTTTTAAAATTTTTTTTATAGACTTGCTAATTTTTAAAAAAATTTTAAAATTTTAAAAAGTTTTTTTAGACTTAAATATAAGCTTAAATTTTGTAAATTTTTTTAAAAAATTCTATACACTTGAAAATTTTAAAAATGTTACAATCAAGTGATATACATCTAAAAGGGGATTTCTCATCAATTCTCTTTATTAGTTGAACTAATTTTTCATTTGTTAATTGTTAAAATTAAAATTTGCTTTAATCTATTGGAATAAATTGCAAAATTTTTTTAAAAAAGGTTTAATATAGTCTAATTTAAAAGAAAAAAAGGTTCTATTGGGACCAAAAAGAACATAAAGTTTAAATGTGGACTTCAGAGTAAAATTAAGGGTTCAATTTGACCCTTATCCCTTATTAAATTGATTAGCATGCAATTTTTCTTGACATGAGATACCAAATGTGATGATCTGGTTTCAATTTCCTTTTAATAAAAAAAAAAAAACCTCCCTTAAGCTCTTGTTCAGTTATATTTACATTTAGTCAATATACTGCCTGTATTCTCTTGAAATTTGATCATAAGAGGCAAAAGAGGATGTTTCAGATTCTATGAACATAGCTTTTCTATTGAAATTGCTAGGCTGTAGTCATCTTTTGGTCATGAATTCAGAATATTTATTTGTTCTAAAAATCTCCTTGGTTGACTTATTTGTTAGGGGATGACATTGGCAGATGAGTCTAACACACTCTATTCAAGTGATTGGTAAGTTATTAATGTCTTAATTTTTCAGTATTGCCCAAATCATACTTTTGCATAATATTCATTAAACCTCAGCGTACTCTATTATGAGATAGTACTTGAAGATCTTGAGTTGATGGTCTGGAGTATGGTGCTTTCTTTTTTTCCATCACAAGGATAGTTTTTTTCGTGCATCATGCGCAGATGCAGAGTAGAATTTATGGAGAAATTGTAGAATTTTTTGAAGCAGAAAGAAAAAATGCAGAGGCTATTGATAATGCAACTTTTGTTGGGAATATAAAAACCTATGTCATCTCTCTTTTACTTTTAACATTATTTTTGTTCCTGTATTTTGAATGGTTTTATCCTTGATATGCAAGAATGTGCATGTACATGGTGCCCAACCAACATTTTCATCATAACTACACGGTAACTCACATATGTAGCTATTGAGATTATGCTGGGAAAATTATAGTTGCCTAGTATAAGCTAGCCATTTAGATTATGATGTCTTAGCTGGGTGATAATGAGGTTATTGCTGTTTAAGGAGCTGTTAGATTTGACTATTGCATCTTTGCTTCAGAAATTGTGGTCAATTCTGCGATTGTGGGGGCATTATATGGCTTCAGTAGAGTATTTGTCCCTACTTGGTTACACATATGTTTTCTTTTTTGGATCTTGGACTCATGTAATTCATTGCTCTTCTCTCAGGAGCCTGAAAGAAACTGCTAATACTGTTGGAGATGGTCCTATCACACAGTCAGAACATTTCACTAACAAGGAAAATGGGAAGGTTCCCAAAGAGATGGTGTCTCTTGCTGGTAATTTCTGTAGCCTCATTCGTTTAGCCTTGTGCGTTCTGTGTGTTGTGTTTACAATTCTCCGTGCATTAGGATATTTAAATAGTTCAACCAACATAGATCCTTTTTTTCTACCTCTTTCTTTCTTCTTCAGTCAGATGTCTATTGGCACCCTGGGATTCTGATATTGGGTGGGTAGTATTATGCCCTAATTAGAGATAAAATCAAATGTCAGAAGTTAACGTTTTTGACATCATGGTTCGATAATTTTATAATTTCTCAGTTGAGCGTCGATGCCAGAAAAACTCAAGATGAAAAAGTTGGGTTCAGAGGAAAAACAATCTTGGAAAAATTGGACAATAACCATAGCTGGTTAAAGTACAATAGGACTTGCCTAAAAGCATGTTTAATTGTATTGGTAATGCCTTGTATTTCAAGAAAGGCATCTGGACTCGGTGGTTGTAATAGTGACAGTTAACCTCTAGGTTAAGGGGGGGTATTTAAATTTTGATTTTATCTTTCTAATTTCAGCTACATCACTTAAATTTAAAATGCGACATAAAGCTTAACTACAATAATATCTTTAGATTTTCTAGAATTTTGATCAAATCTATAACATGTGTTATTTGAAAATTTTAAAACTAGTTAAATAAAAATGGGTTGTAAAAATTTCTCATATGCTCTGTGTATCAATGTAGTCAAATATGTAACAATAATATATTAATGAAGGACCTTAATGAAACACATGCTACAATTTTTGTGATTTTCACATCACAAATTGTCAAAATGCCATTCAAACCTGAAAGTTTAAACTGTCAGGCCTTAATAGTTCCAACACACCCTTGAGGATCCAAGAATCGTTTTAGCATCTATAATGCACCCTTGCATGAGAATTCCTACTGGGTTCGACGAGCAGGTTCACATTTCCTTGTACTGAAATGCACCTTGCATGCGAATGTCCATTCGGCTTGAAGCATAAATGAGCGAGGCTTACCTGACCTTCTGCTGAAACTTTTAATTATGAAATAGGAAGGGCTAGAAATCGAACTTAATTTCTTTACCGCAGATGCTTTGGTGCCATGCTAAATGACTATTTAACTTAAATTCTTAAGTCAAGTGACCACATTAAAGTTCGTTGTGAGATTCAGTGATTATGTGTGGATTGATGTAATTTTTAGCAGTTCCAATTATTTGGTGTTTTGAGTTTATTTGTTTGGTATCCTAATTTATTATTGAACTGTTGGAAAAGATTTACTGTGGGAATGTTTTAGAAAAATCTAGTATGGAGGTTGTCTTTCTAATGTCAACTTGAGGTATGTCTGAAACTCAAAAACACAACTTTGAAGGATATGGTCGTACATGTCTCCTGTAGCAATGGACAGTAAAGCAGAGACACCTTATCAGAAAATTGCTATTTCTATGTGCCTTGAAATGAATATCTCTATTTATCTTTTTGGATCTATGATCTATCATTAGCTGCACCTTGGACCGTTCATGAAGTGGTTGCATGTTTCCGTGGGTGATGTTGTTTTGATGCAGCAAAGGGAAGGAAGGGAAAGAAGTCTATCTCAGACACCTTAGCATCAGAAGTTACCAACGTTCATGATGATGGTGTAAGCCTTTTATTATGTTCTTTTCCCCTAGTTGAAGTCCTGATGAAAATCGCGTTATCTTTGTTGGTTCTGTTTTGACGTATTTCAATAGTAAAATATGTGATTGGATTTGATGTATGGCTGTTTTTGCTTCTTGTAGTTTGTCAGAAGAACAAGGCGACGGAAAGCATGAAATTACATTCAGTATATTATACATCATTTATCCACGTGCATTTCCATGGTCCGAAGTTACCATTGTGGAATGAGAATCACAGGGAGAGGGTTCGTGGTTGGGCAAGCTCACGTGTACAATGAGCTGGGTGAATTAGTATAAAAATTATCCCTTAACAATTAATTACTAGGTTTTAATGTATGACAAGATAGTCATCTCCGATTGGTGCTTATTAAAATTTGAATGTAAATTCTGTATATATACAGCCTGCTGAATACAAAATGTAGAAAACAACATAGTGCAACATAAATAAACCCTTTGTTTTTTTTTTTTAATCACTGGTTTACCATATGTTGTCGGGTGCTATTTTGTGGCTCGTGATAATCACTATTTTGGGGACGAGGTATGTAATTAATTTGATTCCTTAATCCATAGGGGGTCCCATGAGTAGCTAAGTAGTCAAGTAATATTTAATATTTATATTATATATATATATATACATAAATTTATATAATTTATTTATAAATAATAAATAAATATTTTAGAGGTGAGCAGGAATTAAATTTTATTTCTTCCTCTCTTTTGTAGGATTTAGAATTTAATCACTTGATCTAATTATTAAAATAAAAATAATAGGAGCAAACATTTTAATTAAAATTAATGACATGAAAATTCTTATTTTTGCATTTTCAAGCAATTAACTTGCAACTTATCTTTATGCAAAAAAAAAAAATTATTGGTTTATTATTATTGTTATTGTTCCAATAAAATAAATAAAAAGTTTTAAGATAGAAGCAGGTATCCCAGCGCAGCAGTGGAATAAAATTCTAATCTTGGAGAGGTTGAAGCTAAATCTTGAAGCCAAACACACGGTCTTCAAAGTATGTCTGATGAAAGTGAAGGGACGCCGCAGCCAGTTGACTGGAGTTGCTGTTACTCGTCGGTATTTTACCGCCGTGTGGCTTTCAACTTGTCCCTGTATCTTTTCTGCTCGTATACAAAATATAAATAAAAAAAATAAATAAAAAAATAAAAGAGCTCTCCATCCATCTTTTTATGATTAGTATCTGCCACTGCTTCTCTAACAAAAACAATGACTAACTTGAAGACTGATTCTTCTCTTTCTCGTCGCATCGTTCGCGCCTTCTTCGATTTCCTCGACTCTGGTGCTTCTTCCTCTCTCCTTCTCTCAGTTTCATACATTTAATATTATTATTTCCCAATGGTTCGGCATTAGATATTAATTCAATTGTATCCGTTCATTTTTGCCTGAATTATTATTATGTTATTAATAATCATACCCACCCTTTCCTTCTTTCTCTTGAAGTTGAAGGTGCACCTGGCGTTGATCTTGAAGGGCTGGATGTTGCTAAGGAATGTTTGAATGAGGTGTTTAAGCTTGATTCTAATTCGTCTTCTAATGATGATCCTATTAGACCTGGTATGTTGATTGACTTATTTCGATCACTCGAGGGAAATCTGGATCAAAACGTCAAATCAGATTTTGCTGCTGCTGCTCCTCCTGTTAATCCTCCTAGTCTTTCCCATTCTCATACTACTGCTGATGTTGATGTTGGTCACTCACAGGCTTCTGGAAATCAGGTTTTGGTTTCCTTTATTTTCTTTACTTTTAGCATTTCTAAGCATATGCTGTCTATTGAGCCTATTTGAATCGTTTGGAACACTGTTATTGTCATTGGTTCAATCGTATTTACAATGTAATTATAATTGCATTTGTTACGATTAGGTTCTTTATTTACAATGTAGGTGATAGTTAGACAGTTAATTACTTGAATGGAATATGAACACAATCATGCTTTACATTCTTGTGAAAGAGCTCCAGCAATCTTGCTAGAGCTCCTGTGGGATATAGGAAACTGAAAACTTCTGTTACTTGATGTGACACACTATTTTACTTCTTCCTGATAATCAAAACTGAAAATTGCATAGACATTCTTACAATGTGTTTTCTGAAGTTATCATGATAGCCTCAACTGCTATTTTGTTTTCTCTTTAGGAGCTAGTAACAATGCCTTCACAATGGTAAGACTATTCATAATAATTCTTTTGTGTCTATTTGCTGGAAATATTGCATGGTGGTTTTTTATTTTCTGATTTATGCTCTTTTTATTTTTATTACTGCATATTGTTTGCCAGTACATGCTTATCTGACTTCAATTTATAACCATAATAATTCATTTCGATCAGGGTGATAATTGGATGGGACCATCAATAGGTACGCTTGCACTCCCCTGACACTGCACGTAATTATGTATTTTACTTAGGTTTATTTATTTACTTTTTTTTGTATTGCTTTTAAGTTTGGCATGCCAGGAATAAAATTTGTATAATAAGATATCAATTGATGCCAATGGCTATATATGAACATCTGCTCCTGGAAATATTAGATGGCATGTAAATGGCCTTGTTTTTCTCTTCTTTTAGTTTTTTTTAATTGATATATAATATCAAAATTATATATTAGGCGTCAGATCAATTTGACATTACAGTGTATTTATCTGACATAGAAGAACTATAGAGAAACTTCCTAGGTGTATAGTGAGATAAATGATACAAATGTTTCTGAATTTTGTAAAATAAGAAATTGTGGTAGGTTTTCTTTTGTTGTTTAACTTATCATGCATGTGCAGATAGATAGTTTATATTTTCCTGTTAGATTGTCCTAGTGAGTATCTTTTGATGACTTTAAATTGTGTTTAATTTAAAGTATCATAGTGCAATTCATATCTTTCCTTTAAAAGAGGTTACAGAGTAAAAGTTGTCAAAACTTCAATCGTTTGGAAGTATCATGGTGAGTGACCTGTTAGTAATTGCCACTAAGACGTAGTTTCTTAAAAAATTTAAGCTTTTGTACACCTCTTTCCCCTATGCTATAGGGTTGATTGAATTTGAGTTTGAATTCATGTTTTAACAGTTCTATTTTATTTTTTATTTTTTATTTTTATATTTACACTTTTAGGCTATCTGACATTAGTTGATTCTTATGTTATTTGCAGGGGAATCTAAAGATGAACTCCTTGGACAATTTTTTTCTACCCTTGAGAAGATTCACTTTTTCAAGACTATGGCTGATGGGAATGATGATCCTGTTCAACTGGATAAAGCAACACGCATATTTCATGATGCTCTAAATGTAATTTAGATTTGTCGCTGCCCATATATACTAGGTGCTTTGAAAGGATGATTATTGGTTTTCTATCCAATATATATTCTTACCATCTTGCTTGTCCAATTGTTTCATTTAGCACAAAGTTTGATATGTATGCTGTATCTATGCCAAATCCTTGCTGTATTTCATTGAAAAGCTTGACCAGCTGAATAATTGGTCCACTGTATCAGGAGATGGAAAAAGCTGGATGCCAATCATTTAACTGGAACAGTCTGGCAGAGACATTAAAGTCACAAGGTGCATTTCAGTATGTATGCCTTTATGCAGCGAGAAGCTTTTTGATTTATAGGTTTCGAATAAAGTGTCTGTTATAAATATAACTATGCAAGGTTATGGCAAGGGTAAGAGTGTGTCTGCCCTAGTGGGTGTGGGTTTTTTCCTTGCTTCATTACAATTTATCATTGCACATAATTGTTTGGACTATGTTATTTTCTCCTGAATTTTTAGGCTGATTTTGCTTTTCAGGTAACCGGGCGATGCAATCAAAGGAATATTCTGAAGCAATTGAGTTGTATTCTTGTGCCATTTCAATTTGTGAAAACAATGCTGTTTACTATTGTAACAGGTGCACTTCAAACTAATTGTCTATTAATACTCACAGTATATGAATCTCTTGCACCACTTCTGTAAATAATAAGCATTTGACAGATAAATTTTGATGTTTCATTAGAATTTTGTGGTCACAACATCAATTTTATGGCTTCTATTTTATTATTTTAACTGGGTTGTGTGCTTTTACTCTTTAGACCAAAATTTGTGGTCATGTTCACGTTACTTTTCCATGTCTTGGATGTCGCACTGTGGAGCGCTAACAAACTTGCAGAAACTTCAAATCTCCTCAAGATAGTACTCTGTACTCCTTTGATGCATTTCCATTTATTATTTAGGCATTACAAAATCTGTACTAGCACTTTCATGCATTTCCAGTTATTGTTTACAATTGGTAAAATGTCTTCAAAGTTCACTAATTTTTGGTGTTCTCTTGATTCTTATATGAGAGAGGAGGGTAAGATATGTGTTCAAAGTTTGTTTTTTTTTTTTTTGGTTAACTTGTTCTCTTGACAGTAATAACTTATATGAGGGGGTTTTAAATTGCTAGTTTGGAGCTCTGTCGCCTGCTCTTAGAGATTCCAGTCTAAATCATTGGACTGGTCTCTCAAGAATGAATAACATGACAGATATTCAGTGTTGTGTTGACACTTCTTAATGATATATTTTCAAATAGGACCAGGATAAGAAAAGTTCTGTTTTTTTCCTATTTAAAGATACTGGATATCTGCTCAGTGAAAATGAGGACATTTTAATTTTTATTGCTTTACTGGAGTGATTGTGTTCAAATAAACATGGCAATCTTTGCATTCACTGCTGCTGTACAGACAACATAGATATCCTGTCTGTGTACATTCATGACTACTGCATTGTTAAGTCATATATTTGCAACCTCTGTTAAATTCTGAAAGTGATTACTTCATGCGGAAATACTGAAAGACTGCATGTAGTAGGAGCATGCTTTGGCTGGCTGTGATTGGGGCCTTTTGTTTTGTATATGACAATTCAAATTTGGACTGATTAGCATGATGCATCCATTTCAGGGCAGCTGCGTATACTCAGGTCCAGAAATATACTGAAGCAATCAGAGATTGTCTTAAATCCATCGAAATTGATCCATGTTACAGTAAGGCATACAGTCGTCTTGGACTAGCATATTATGCTCAAGGTAACTACAGGGATGCTATTGATAAAGGATTCAGCAAAGGTTGGTACAGCATTGCCATTGATTCTTTATCATGCTTATAATTCTCATATAATGCAATGTACTTGAATCCTGTGGCATGGGTGTGACCTCTAATTTTTGTTTTGCATTCTCTAAGTTATTATTGTGTAATGGTTCTAATTTGAATTATATATATACATATATATATACTTATCTATTTATTAATATGTATGTTATTCTCAAGTAGATTTGTTGTGCTTTAAAGCATTAGGATTAGACTTGATTAACTGATAAGTGTAGTATAGTACTTTACAACACGTATTTCTTGGATTCACATGAAAATAATGGATCTTAGTTACCCAAATGCAAGCTGGTGCTGTAACTGTTGTGAGCATTTGTTCCTTATGTGTATGTATTGCCAACTTTCCTTTTATGCTTAATGACCGGAAGTGCGGTTTCACTTGAGATTCTTAATCTTTTAATTAATTGGTTGATATATTTTTTTTAATAAATGACATTCGGCAACCTGAGAGAGTTGAATATAGCATGCTCTCTGTACTTTTAGGTGGATTTAACTGAATTCATGGTAACAAAATGATGCACTTATTTTAAGCCATCATAATATGTAGCTTGGTGGGATCATATCTTGCTTTATTATTAGAATATGATGCAATATTAAGGTATGTTGTTGAAAGTGTGACATTATCATGCAAATACCACAACAAAAATTTGATATCCCGTTTTATCATTCTCTTCAGCATTACAATTGGATCCCCAAAATGAATCAGTCAAAGAAAATATTCGGGTTTGCTTCCTATTTGTTCCTCCTTTATTTTTCTTCTGTCACTTTTTAATGATTGATCCCACTTATTATCTTTGAAACACAGGTGGCCGAGCAAAAATTGAAAGAAGAGCAACAACGGAGGACTGGATGGGATCAGGTAATATATACTTTTATTCTTTTTCTGCTTGACTGAGAAATGACTTTTCGGTAAACATAACTGAATAACTGTTCTTCAATATACATAGAATCTTAAAACTAATTCAGGAAAAGAAAAATCTGAGCAGTAGCATACTCCAATAAATATTCACACTTATGTGCTAAAGAATAATATAAAAGCAATCTAAGGCTCCATTTGTTTTACGGAAAATATTTTCTATTTTCCAGAGAAAACATTCTCAAGAAAAATACAAAGACTGTCGACCAACCAAAGACCCAACAAGGCTAATCTTATCATCATGATAAAAGCTTTATAATTAATTTATATTTATTTATATAAACTCATCGATCCATCTTTTTTGCTTTAATTTATACAATATGATAAAAGAATTCATTTTCAACAATAATCCTAACCGACAATAAAATAGATTTGACACTAATAAAATGACAAACACCAACCTAGATTTCAAATTCCCCAATAAAAACAAAACAGCAGATTCCAAAAAATTTTTTTTTTTAAGAAAAAAAAAACTGATTCCTTTACATTTAAGATTAATAGTAAGAGAAAAATTATTTATCTCTTGTTTGGTTCAATTCTACTAAGGAATTTATTTCATTTCCAAATGAATTGTAAATTTATTTAAATCACACATACTTTATTAATAAGAATTGATTTAATTTCAAACAATTCCACAAAATTAAAAAGTTGGAATTCAAAATGAATTTTACGAAATTTTCATTTAAACTAAACATATTTACTTAGATTTGCAAATGAATTCTACAAATTTTATGGAATTCATTTGAACTAAACAAACCCTTAAGGTGATGAAGAAACTTAGACGAGAATAATGAAGCGGAAGAGAAGATTGTAGCGTTGGGAATTTGTAACGTTATATTTGATATTTTTTTAAGCGTTGATAGGAAGTTATTTTTGTGTGTTTTTAAGTTATTTTTTTTAACTAATAATTTATTTTCTTTTGACTTATTTTTTCTTGATAATCAAACACTAGAATATATGGGAAAATATTTTCCGCAAACAAACGAATCCTAAAGCATTGATTTATCTTCGCTTGTTCCTCCCCATTAAAAGTTGAAACCTTAGAATGGGCAAACCTTCATTTCTTGTCCGAATTTTGTCTTTAGGGAAAAGGTACAAATACTCCTAATGTTTTACTCTAAGTGTAAATATATCATTAATGTTTTTTAGGATTTAAATACGTCCTTAACATTACAAAAATTAGCAATACAAGCCCCTATTCAGAATGGCGTTAGTTTCTGTTTGATGATGCTGTTATAGCTTGTTTCTGTGGTAACTGGGACCCACAGTCAATTGATATATTAGCAGAAAAAGGTGCAACACCCCTAATGTGTTATCCTAAATGTAAATATGCCATTAATGTTTGGGAAATGAAATATATGAAAATTTGGAGTATATTATATATTGAAAATAAAAAATAAAATAGTCTAGTTGTGCATGGTCTTTATTATTTTTTTAATTTTTAAATCCAGTTATATCATATATTCGTCATGTGAGAAATTTATTTTTCATTAAAAACAATAAAAATTAATAAAATTATCTTGTAAGAATTAATATGAAAATTAAAGTGGATAAAATTTATATCATTAAACTATAAAAAACTATTATATTTAATGTTTGGCTTGAAATGAACAAGATAGAAATAAAAAATTCAAATAACTAGAATATAATTTATTTTACATATAATTAAAACATTTAATAAAATTTGCATAAATTGATTAACAATTTATCAGTACTATTTTTTATGAAAATTTTTATTTATTTTAATTAATCTATTTATTTATTTTTAATAAAGATATATGATACTTATACATTATTAATAAAACAAATACATTATTTATTTTTAATATTTATTTAACAAATAAACATTAATGGTATATTTACACTTAGGGTAAAATATTAAGGGGGTGTTTGTACCTTTTCCCTTGTTTTTTATTGTTGTACTTAGGCTCCGTTTGTTTGTGGAAAATATTCTTCTAGAAAATATTTTCCTTTATTTTTCAATGTTTGGATTACCAAAGAAAATAAGTCAAAGGAAAATAAATTGTTAGTCAAAGGAAAATAACTTCAAAATAAGGAAAAATAATTTTCCATTTTAAGAATGGGAAAACATTTTCCAATATCTTTTTCAATACATTCTCTCATTTATTATCTTGTTTTTTATTTTTCAATGTCTTTTCTCCTCATTTATTGTCTTCTAGCCAAACATCAGAAAATATTTTCTTGGAAAATAAATTTTCTGGAAAATAGAGAAAATATTTTCTGCAAACAAATGGAGTCTTAATTATTTTCTAATTTCGTCTCAAGATTTGACTGCCACTAGGATAAATAATGACTTTCTTCTTCTTTAATGTTATTGGATTCAGTTGCTATAGGTTCGAGCATATATGTGCCCCTTGTTCAAAGTCTAAAATTTACTGTTTTGATACTATTATTTTCATCTTTTTCTGTTCTTTACCTTTTATTTTTAGAAAATTAATACTTATCCTCTTATGTACAGATGGATTCCTCTGGTCATGATAACCAAGGACCTCCATTTACATCCATGCCATTCAACATCAACGGCATTCCTGTTCCTGTTGATTTTACAAACATGTTGCAGAACATGGCCGCACAATTCTCAGGAGAGCACCCTCAAGAAAGGCAAGGAGAACATGGAAATGTTGATGGACCAGAAGAACCGGAAATAAGACTAGGAGGAAATATCAACCTGAATCTTGCAGAAAACATGCCAGAGGAACTAAGAGGAGCTTTGAGATCAATGATGGGTATGTTTTCTGGGGCAGCACCTCAACCTCAAGATACAAATACAACAAATGGAAGATCTCCAGCAAACTGAACATTATCTACAACCTTGTATCATTTGTTATCTTGTTTTTCTTAGCATCAATTGTTTTTAACGTGTTCTGAGTTGTCGTAGAAAATTTGCTTCATGGTATTAGAAGAGGGTAGGATATAGAGGTTTTTGTTTTTTGAATTTGTGAATTGTGTAAACATTCTGGAGTGCCCATTTGCATCACATTGGTTTTCGGCTACTCTGGACTGCAAATAAATGGATTGTGCAGGGCCTCTTCATATGTTTGATAGAAAATGTGAAAAGTCATTGAGCAATTCCATAACAATGGTGCGCTTTTCTCAAAAGAAAACATTTAATTTTTTTTTTTTTTAGCATAGATGAAAATTCATTCATCACAGAAAAAGATACAAGAGAGTATAAACTGTATACTAAATTTTTTTAACAGAGAATAATTATATTTAAAAATAATAGAAAATAGCACATGGTATAGAAATTTCTCTTTTACTGAAAGAGTTAAATCAGAGCCTAATTTCACGGTGTTGTCCAAATTATTAGCTTAATTACTGTTTTAGTGCTTTAATTGATTGATCAAAGCACTACAAAATGGAAGAAATTCCATTGAGATGTATAACTATAGAACTATAAAAATATTTATCAAGATTTGAGATGTATACTCAAATTCACAATATTTATGAACAACATACACAAAAGATTTAGAAATTTACGGCAAAAAATACTTAAGAAAAACCAAAAAACCATAAGAAGGAGAAGGAGCAATAGTATGAGAGAAATAAATAAGTGTTTGAAGAGTTTTACCTAATTTATCCTGTTTAAATTTTAAATAATCAAAGTTCATATAATTGTTAGATATAAGAAATATCAAATAAAAAAAAGTTTTTTTGTTTTTTAATGGCACATATCGTTTGCCTGTGTTTGAGCATTGAAAAGTTATAAATTGCATTATAGTTGAACATTTCTAATAGTTGCATTATAAAAAAATTTTCATTGAGGTGTAAAACCATGACATTTTAGCAAGCCATGAAACAATCTTTGTTGACACTTTCTTCTTCTTCTTCTCCTCATTTGATCCTTTCCAGTAATTTACTTTCTTCATGTGCTGACCGGACAGCAGGAATTCCCTCCCACCAGCAGTCTGTGTATTGACATGGCATTACACAGATTTACAAGCTACCATGTTAGTCAAAATTATAAAAACTATACAAATGTCAGCAGTGTGCCTGAATCTTAACCTCTGTTTTTGTGCTGTTCTCTGTTTAAGTACAATTTTTTTATCATTTGCAATTGGGTTGAGCATTCATTACTTTGTTCAAAATCTTAATTATTATACTTATTTTTTTGTTTAATCAACCTTTTATTACATTAATTTCTGACTGTATACTCTTCTATTTTAAAAAACTATGTAATTATCAGTAATTTTTTATTTTATTTTATAGGATTAAAAATCTAAGGACTAAAAATTAAATTGCAGCATAATTCTAGTACAAAAAATAAAAAATTATAATTATAATTAATTGAAAAAGTTTTTAGAATTTAATTCTTCAACTTCGAAAAATAAAGTAATTTCTTTTAAAAATGCTAAAATTAATACGATTTTCAAGAATTTTAGCACATCATTTATTTAAAAATAATAATTTGAGAAAATATAATTTTATAAATTCGTATTCATAATATCATTATTATAAACAAATTCAATAGTCTTTTTCTCTAGAAGTTTGGACTTTATAATTAATTTTTTTTGAAAATTCATTAAAAATTATAAATGTCTTCTGCTGTTAATTTTATTTGTACACGTTAGAGAAAATTCTTTTTATGTGAACTGAATAATATTATAAAATACATTATAAAGAAAAGTAAAAATTGAGAAAAGTGCATAGGACTTTGGTTGTTTTTTCTTGTAGAGAAGAACATAAATTAGTATATGTATGTTATTTATATAAAAATATTTTATTATGGTCTGAACCATTTCAAACTTGAAATGTTATTTAAACGAACGGATTATAATATAATTGCACACTTAAACAAAACTGCTGTGCAAACATTAGGAAGGAAACTCCAGTGGTCTAGATTACAAGGCGAATTTTTCTTCAGATTTTGAGAAATATTTACTTATTTTGGTACGATTAATTAAACAAATTTAAAATTTTCTTTGTTTAGAAATATTGTGAAAAAAATAAGAAATAGATTATGAATGGTAATTTTTTCTCTAAACACGTAGAAATTATTCATCTCATTTAAACAAATAATAATAAAAAAAGAATTTCTCACAAAGTCAAATAATATAGATACTAATGAATTATATAATAGTAAATTAATTAAATAATTTTTTAAATTTTATTTTAAATAATATAATTTTAAAAATAAAAATTTTAATATCTATTTATTTAATCACACATCAAATTGCAGTAGTCATAATAATAATAATAATAATTAAATATTTTAATTTTTATTTAAAAATAAAAAATAAAAAATTAATAAATAAAAACTATGAAATATGTTCAAAAACTAAATAACTTATACATATATAATTCTCCAAATATGCACTTAATTTATTTCTTTTTTTTATCTAAATTACCCGTTAGATGTTATTTAAATGAGAATAATCATGTATCAACTGATTTGAACATTGTTGTTATTTTTTTTAATTTTCTAATAGAAAATTGAGAAAGGATAAAATTTTAATTTTCGTATTACTATTTTCTCTCTACCTTACTTTTCCTGGATTCCAATTTATTTTTTTGTTTTTTTCCCAAATGTAGTATGAGTGGCTAATAAAAATTAAAAAGTCGATTTTGAGCCTTTAGCAAAGAAATAACAAAAAAACCAAGAAAACAAAAGAAAATTGACGGTCATGATTAATCCATCTACTGTCAGCACACGATCTTCACTGCACATCAATCTCTATCACCTACTGATTCAACGGCTCAGATCTTATATTTACTCCCCACACTCCTTATGACAGAAGTATGGTTCTCAAGCGTCCAACTGTATCTGTGTTTTGTTTTGTTTTGTCTTAAAAAAAAAAAAAAAAACACAACACAACGCAACACAGCACAGGAGAGCTACCGTCTCCTGAGACTCCAACCTCTGCATCTCTCGATCTCTTCGTCGCCAGGACCAACAGTAAACACCCAACACGCCACCGTTTCATCCCTTAACTTTAAGCTTATAATAAGCTCACATCTTCTTGTTTCATCTCTCATTTCAAGGTAAAGCCATTTTGTTGAATTTCTTTTGTTCTTTGAAGCATGTCTTACTCCGATCTCTCTCTGTTTCGTACTCGTAAAAAAGTTGAATCTATTCTTCTTTTTTGTTCAAGATTTGGAATTGGGTATTCGAAGAATATGACCGCATATACGATTAGTGTTCTTGTTCCTCTTGTTGTCACGTTGCTGTGGCGCAGTTTAAGAGGCAACAATTCCAAGAAACGAGGAGTTTCAGTTGATGTTGGTGGCGAGCCTGGTTACGCCATAAGGAATGCTGGGTTCTCAACGCCTTTAGAAACTGCCTGGGATAGCGTCTCCACTCTTGCTCAGCTTTTTGAATTTGCATGTCACAGGTATAGTGATAAATTCTTTCTTGGCAAAAGAAAATTGATCTCTAAAGAGATTGAAGTCGGTCAGGATGGAAGGCCTTTTGAGAAACTTCATTTAGGAGAGTATGAATGGATGACTTATGGTCAAGTGTTTGATAAAGTTTCGAACTTTGCTTCTGGGTTAGCTTCGATTGGTCACGGAAGAGATGAACGTGTTGCCATTTTTGCTGATACTAGAGCTGAATGGTTTATTGCCTTGCAGGTTAAGCTTCATTTCTATGTTGTTGATGTTGTTATTATTATTATTATTATTATTATTATTATTTGATTGAATGATAAGTGCTGATGGGATTTTTTTTAATTTGCATTAGGGTTGCTTTAGGAGGAATGCTACTGTGGTTACTATCTACGCATCTTTGGGAGAAGAGGCTTTGTGTTACTCATTAAATGAGGTTCGCTATCTTTCTCTGGTTATATGTGGAATAGTCTTGTAGATGCTTGATTATTCTGCTTGTTTTTAGAATGATAGTGTTACTGTGTTAGTATGATACTTGGTAGAAGCAATGTGTATACAATATCTGTAACAGTCAAATAACAATTCAATTGTTAGAGAGTAGTGTAATTTTTGGACCCTAAGATTGTACCATTATTCAAGTGCAGAACTCGAGTTCTGATACTTCTGATTGTGTACAGGTAAGCAATTGGGGGGACAACTTGTGGGTTAGAAGCAGTAATTGACGTAATATATGTGTTAGTAGTATAGTGGTACAAAATGGTCGTGCAAATACTTCATGCATGACAAGTATATTTGTAAATATTCCTAAGGAAACTCTTTTTATTTTGTTAAATATATTATTTAAGTATGAATAATAATTTATAAATATCAAAATATATTTAGACATCTATTTCAGGTTTCTGTGCTGCAAAAGTCTAATTTTTTGCTGTAGTTTTATATTCTTAGATCAAAGTACATTACTTTTGACATTCAGGATTTTGATCTGTATATATGGTTTTCTGGATGAGGTGGGAGGATACTAGTCTAGGTTTCTGGTTGATAGTTTGTAGGCTAGTAATACTCCAAATCTGTAATGTTGGTAAGTTCCATGAATTGATGTATGATGCTGTTTGGACGTTAATAGATGAAAATCACTATGATGACTGCAATTTTGAAGCTCGAACAATTATTCTACCTCATTCTAATGTGACATGTAGTTTAATGTCAATGGTGCATGCTTTTCTCTTCAGACTGAGGTTACAACTGTCATTTGTGGGAACAAAGAGCTAAAGAAACTTGTGAACATCAGTGGACAACTTGACACAGTCAAACGTGTGATATGTATGGATGATGAAATTCCATGTAGTGCATCATCATTGGAGCAGAGTGGTCGCTGGACAGTCATATCACTTTCTAATGTGGAAAAACTTGGCCGAGAAAATCCTGCTGATGCTGATTTACCTCTATCAAATGATGTTGCAGTAATAATGTACACCAGTGGGAGTACTGGGATGCCTAAGGTTGGGCCTAATTTTATATTCTAGATTTATTTTACTGTAAGATTGGACTTTCGTGCTTTCTACCTGTCTGTTGAAAAATGTTTGACACTTTCATGCCATCCAAGAGGAAAATACATAATACTTGTTTACTCCCTTATGCCAAATTTGGACAGGGTGTGATGATGACACATGCTAATGTGCTAGCTGTGGTTTCTTCAGTTAGGACTATAGTTCCTGGCCTTGAATGCAAGGATGTTTATCTGGCATATCTACCGTTGGCTCATATACTTGAATTAGTTGCTGAGGTATGGAGCACTTTTGAGTTAATTTAATTTACAAAATAATTGGAGCTTTATGTTTTTCATAGCATGTTATGCTGGCTTGCTCATTGGGATTGATGCAGAAATCATGCATAGATATATAGGATTTCCTCCAGTCTGTTATAACATGCTTCCATGGTCATGTTGCAGAATATAGTAGCAGGTGTTGGAAGTGCTATAGGATATGGATCTCCTTTAACACTGACTGATACATCAAACAAGATCAAAAAGGGAACAAAGGGGGATGTCACTGTCCTGAGGCCGACTGTGATGGCAGCTGTCCCAGCAATACTTGATCGTATTCGAGATGGTGTGCGTAAGAAGGTTAGGGAATTTTAGCATGCTCTGCTTTCTATCTCTGTATCTATCCTGCACCAGAATATGCCTGTGCACACATGTTAGTGCAAAATATGTACAGGCATGCTTTTTGAATGACACCTTTCCACTGATAATTCTGTCAATTACTAATTTTTTTTTTTTTTTACACTCCAGGTGGACATGAAAGGTGGTCTAAGTAAGAAACTGTTTGACTTGGCATATGCCCGTCGGTTGTCTGCATTAAACGGTAACTGGTTTGGAGCTTGGGGCCCAGAATTGCTTCTTTGGAACTTACTTGTATTCAAGAAGGTTCGGGCAGCTATGGGAGGTCGTGTCCGTTTTTTGCTTTCTGGAGGTGCTCCACTTTCTGCTGATACTCAAAGATTTATCAACATTTGCCTTGGGTTAGTATGACCTTAGCAAATCTTAGCTAAAGTTTATGCATTGCGAATGTGGGCACTTGAGCATTAGGCAGTATTCTGCCAATATCTGAAGATATATGTTTTTATCCATGATTATCTAGGTAAAAATCTGAGGGAAAATACAGATGCTTAGTTTTATACCACAGCTGAAGCATTAATGCATTGTAGCTTTTCAAGATTGCAAATCTGTCAAACTCTTGATTGTCAAGAATTATACCAAAGCTTGAATAGAAATCTGGCCTCTGGGCGTGTGGAACTGAATGATTCGGTAATGAAAGATTACACTTGGGTCCTATAAAATGCTATAGATTGGACTATTTCAGATCTATGTGAAAAAAAGGAAAATATAAGATGGCTTCTTGATGAGGTGAAGGCAAACTAGGGGAGCATTTTGTAGAAATTGATGAATAATTTCAAGTAAACACACACTAAAAATCTTCTGAAGCGTCTTTCACATATTGAATTTTGTTCTCCGATTAAATGAAACCCATGGGCAGATGAAACTGTTCTCGTCTTTTGGCATGGCATGGCAAGTGCCACAAAAGTAAAGTAAATTGTCCTATGTTTAAGTTTTGCCCATGCTTGTTTTCCGTTATTGTTTTGGTTTACATTTTCCATTTTTCAGCCTCTAAGATGTGTTGAACATCTTTGTACAGGGCTCCTATAGGCCAAGGGTATGGTCTCACTGAAACTTGTGCTGGTGGAACCTTTTCGGAGTTTGATGATTCGACTGTTGGCCGAGTTGGTAATCCGCTTCCTTGCACATATATTAAGGTGATAAACAATTGCTTGTATGTGTGAAATTTTCCCTACATTGAGCAATACTATTGATTTATCATCTTCGACTCTGATCATGGTTACTGCAATCAGAGTTAAATTCGTATGAATTCATTTTTTTCTTTTGTGTTATCTCAGTTAGTTGATTGGTCAGAAGGTGGATATTTAACTAATGATTCACCAATGCCTCGTGGGGAAATTGTTATTGGTGGTCCTAGTGTGACTGTTGGTTACTTTAAAAATGAAGAGAAGACGAAGGAAGTATATAAGGTAAAAGTCCAAATTTTCATAGCAAGATTGGTTTTGTGGAGCCACATGCTAAGCAATATGTTAAGCAACGGGTGTCAGTTGTTTCTCTTTTTTGTTTTTCCTTTGCTGTGAAAAGGTTGATGAGAGAGGAATGAGGTGGTTCTACACGGGTGACATTGGGCAGTTTCATGCTGATGGTTGCCTTGAGATAATTGACCGTAAAAAGGACATTGTCAAGCTTCAGCATGGAGAATATGTCTCTTTAGGAAAGGTATGAAATTTTATAAGGGTAAAATCTGCAAACTTTCCAATCTTATCGGAATTTTCTTGGGACTAACATTTGGCTTACAGGTTGAGGCTGCTCTTATTGTGAGCCCCTATGTCGATAACTTGATGCTGCATGCTGATCCATTTCACAGTTACTGTGTGGCCATTATAGTGGCTGTACAACCTGCCCTGGAACAATGGGCTTCAAAACAGGGAATTGCCTTCAGTAATTTTGCAGAATTGTGTGAGAAAGATGAAACCAAAAAGGAAGTACAAGCTTCCCTTATCAAGGTATGCTTTTCCAGTCATACTTTTAGTTGAGTAACCTCTGAACTGAATATTTTTGCATACATTGCTCAGCTAAATGTTATTTCATCCAACGAAAAAGAATTCTTTTAATCTATTAGTGGAAAACAACACATTTATTCCTTCCATGATTTAGCTTGTGGCTATACACTCAAAAGATGAACTCATGAGACCGTCTGCTTTTTTTTTTTAAAGCATTTACCCTGTAAATTCTCATGGAATTTTTTCTTTTTGAATTTGTGTATGATTTATCCAAGTGCCTGGTGGGGTCTAAAGCACTTGACCTTTGGTCAGCTCTAGATTTCTAATTTATTCTTCATCTTGTCTTTATCTGGATAAACATTAAAAGAAAATCCACATTCACTTGCCATCGTTTGAACAGTTAACTTTCATCTAACCTATCATCCTCCACTATTTACAGGAAGCTAAGAAAGCGCGTTTAGAGAAGTTTGAGATACCAGCAAAGATCAAATTGCTTTCTGATCCATGGACTCCTGATTCTGGCCTTGTCACGGCAGCTCTCAAGATCAAGAGAGAGGCCATTAGGAAAGCTTTCTCCCAAGAACTCGCCAACCTATATGAATCCTAAGTCTTGACAAAATCTAATTTTGTTTCGTAGTTTGTGCAGAATTTGTAGGACAAAATGCATTCTTTGAACTGTCTCTTACCTCCTTTGTTTTTGTACAATAAATTTTTGATATGTTAATCATACAAGAAATTTTTGTTCAGTTTTCTGTGTGCATTTATAATTCGCCTTATCATGGAGGAAAACACTAAAAATGGATGCTTTCATGTGCATAGTATTCAAGAGATGAAGATGATTGTTTTGCCTTGCCATATTTTGTTTTCGGTCTGGCTTCTTGTTAGTGAATCATGGAGGGTGCAAATTAGCCCTTATCAACTATTGGGACCAAAGGGTGAGGATCCTAAATGTAACACAAAAATTAATTTTCCAAAATCTCAATTCACCCCATCATTGAGAAATGAATGTTTGCTCTTGACTAATTCTCAAAATGAGACCATTGAGATTGTTTGCTCTTGACTGTTATGTTGGAGTTTGAATTTTTTTAAGATTCAACCATTACGACTTAATGTAATCCATGGCTTTCATATAAAAGACTATCGAGAATGTTTTAATGTTCTAGAGTTGCATTAAATTTTATAGAGCAAAATGGAATGTGGAGTTTGTCATTAATGTGACATTAGAAGAATGACTAAATTATTCAAAGAAAATGTTGAATAATATGATTCCACTCATTAGGTTGCAATTTATGATGGGAGCCATAGTTTTAGTTGAAAGCTAAGCTCCCAGCTAGAACCGTAGTTCTTTCTTTATATGGAGATTTGATTTGATTGAAACGCGTATTGACTTAATTTCTAGAATTGTTCAATGCTTGTGTTCAACCAAGAACAGGCTTACCACGTATACAATAATGGGTTATAGGTGTCTCAACCCCCTAGAGATCAACTCATTTTTCACCTTATTGTACTGAAACAAAACAGTGTGGATTAAAGAGTCATTTGGAATTTTCAATGACAGTTACACCTAACCACATAAATGAACAATTTTTCATTTTTGGGTCCAACAACCCATAACCCTTAGAAGGAGTCAATTGCCTAAATACCTAAATTATATCATTTTATTGTCTAGCCATCACAGAAATCTAATGGGTCCAAAAATTATTAGTGAAGAAAAGATATTCAATCCATATGAAATATTTATTTATTCAAAAAAAAAAATTTATAGATACGAATATTTATTTGAAACAAAAAAAATTTCGTCGAAATTTTGACTTATTTATTAAGTTTAAGATTTTAATATTAAAAGTTTTAAATTCAAATTTCAGTTATATAATAAGGTGATTATGTATTTTATATTACTCTAAAAAATTATGTATTTTATGTTACAAATATACTTGGTATAGCTCACTTGTACAAACAAGTAAAAAATTGAAGTAATGTGGGAATTGTTTGTTGAAAAAGAAAAGGTCCAAGTGTGGAGCAAGTCTAGTAAAATAGGGTGAGGGTGAGGGTGAGGGTGAGGGTGTGGGTGGTGGTGGTAATGGCAAGAAGAGACCCACACCACAAACAATTTCAACATCAAAACTCTATAGGTCCATTGATGGGAACTTGACTTGAAGCCAACCAAAATGGAAACAGCCCTTTCTTCTCCCCATGTGACCATTAGTTTGCTTGTTTCCATCACTTTTAATAACCTTTTTTTGTGATGGTTTTTATTTATTTTATTTGTCACACACACACCCTCTTTTTCTTTATTCTTCTTCTCCTCCTCCTCCTCCTTTTTAAATATTAGATTCTCTCTTCTATTTCTCTTTGTTACAACATATCACACATAACCTGTTGCCCACAACAGTGTGCTTGTTGTGGTGGCATTCTTTTGTGCAGCATGGGTCTTGAAAAAGGGGAAAAAGAGGAAAATATATGAAAAAAATAATAAAGTGAGCTCAAAATAAAAAAGATTTTTTTTTCTTTAACATAAAATTTGATTCTACCTTATTGGTCTTAATCTTATGGTTCTTGATATGATATATATATAAAATGGACCCACTTTTGTAATAAGCTTTGAGGTCACTTTGCCTTAAAATTCTTTTAATTCTTCCTCTTCTCACCTCACCTCACCTCACATGCTTTGGACTGCCATACCTTTTTTCAAAGTAAAATAAATAAAAGGGACCTTACAAAATAAAAATAAAAGCAAGAAAAGCCATAGTAAAGCTTGGATAATTTCTAACTTCTAAGAAATCAAAGTACTCTGCAACCTTTTTTTCTAGTTCCAAAATCAAGTGGGAGTTGCAAATTTTGACTTTAGCCTTAGACCCATTCCATAGTTGATAATGAACTTCACTTGCAATATAATAAAAAATAAAATTTTTTAGCTAGTCTGGCTCCCGTCAATTTAAAAAATAAATAAAATTTATCAATATCTAAGTCATATAATTTTTTTTATTAATTCAAAAATATTTTACATACTTTAATATATTTTATTAAATTACTAAATTTATAACATATATTTTTTGTTAGTTAAACATAGATTATTTGAAAAATATAATATATATTTAATGGTTAAATAAAATATTCTAAATGTAAATAAAAATTTCATATTAAAAAATCTTTTACATGTTGAATTTTTTTGAATATGAATATATTCTTTTGGGAAAAAAATATAAAAAATCAGCCATTTATATAAATGAAATGAGGCTGCCTCTAATAATCCAGATTGATTACCATGATTTTCTTTTTGTGTAAAATCAAAGATGAAGTATGGATTAAGATGGAATTCAATTAAAAATAGTTAACCAAAAAGTTTCTTCTTGACTTGCTTTGGATAAAAAGTTCAAAAGAAGAAAGCAACAAAAAAAAAAAAAAAAGAAGAAGTTAAAAGAAAAAAAAAAAAAGCAACCGAAGCAACAGCAAGTTCCATGAAAATTCCAACAAGAAGCACCCAGTCCAAGGGCAGGTCTTGATTTCCTCAAAATGAAATTAAAAGATTACTAACCAAAAGAGTCAATCTTGAGAATTTAGTGATAGAAATTTCCATGCTTAATTAACTCTAATTATAATAAAATTATAAAAATATTTTAATAACTAATTTAATATAATTATATATACAACAATACAAATATAAAATACCATTAAATGAAAATAGCTCTTCTATCTGATTTCAGTCATTGTACAAACAGTATATTTGGTGGACCATTTCTTTATCATAATTTACACTTACATTCCTTATAATTAAAAAAAAAAAATCAAGAGATAAAAATCTCTTCAACATATAAAATAATACATACATATAGAGAATAATGTATGTATATGTAATATACACAAATTATTCTACTTACTATATATTTATTTTTCTTCCTCTCATCCCATTAGTGCTCCAACATTAGTTCAAGATTTAGGCTCTTGCTCTGATCTCTTAATCTATCTGTTCCTCCTCTCTAAATTGCATGATTGTTTCTTGACTAAGTACCCATAACATGAATATTGGGTATAGAGAAGACAATTCTTGTTGTTTTTGTTATTTTCATCCAAAAGAAGTAGTTGTAGGTGTTTGTGCTTTATGCCTTAATGAAAGGCTGCTCATATTGGCTGCAAAGCAATCATCAAGAACACCAACAACTCTTAGAACTCAAGACAATATCTCTCCAAAGAAGCCACCCATCCATCTTCCTAAGATCTTTGCTTTAGGTTCTCTCCTCAATCGTCTTGAGTTCCGGCATTGGAAGCTTTCTGATGATAATAACTCTTGTGATAAATCTGATGTCTCTACCAGTCCAGAAGAAGGTACATACACAACCTCTTTGTTCTTGTTCTTGATTTGACTATTTGCATGCTGTAATAAAGGGTACTGCAACTGCCTGTTGTTGATGAATTTCCACCCACAGAAGAGGAGGAACTAAAATAATGCATGTACTTCTTTCAGTCTGTGCAGAATCTATTATAATTTGTGTAATGACAATATGTGGTCAAAATATGGCAAATTGGCAGATCATGGAAATGAAGAATCTTATATTTTCACAAATGGTTAACAGTGATTTTTTTTGTTTGTTTTTTCCTTGGCTAATATATATATATTCATCTCAAAATATGCATAAAAGTTAAATTTCAAGAACTTAGCAGCCTGTAATCTTCAAGAAAGAGAAGAGAAAAAAAAATGGTGTTCTGCAATACAATGCAAAATCTTTAGCTTAGGGAATTAATTAGCAGTTGAGAAAATTTTAAAGAGGGTAGGGACCCTTGATTTGGGTGTCAATTTGAGGTCATTAATGGCTTTTTCTTCACAATCTTATAGCATGTATTGAATCAAATGGTAAAATAATAGTAAAGGGTGTCTTTATATACTTGTTTCTACTTACAGATGTGATGAAAAATACAGCAAGAAATGTAAACAAATCACATGTTAATTAACTTTTTGTTCCTTGATTTCTTATCACTACTCAGAGTCATTTATATCGATAAAGTTCGAAGACAATGGTGCTGCTTCATGGGAAAAGGGCAATACTGTTTCAAAGGTTTGTCTGGAGAAGCAATGCAGCAGCAACATTAATCAAAATCATACGAGCAAATTAGGAGCAAAACACGACCACAATAATGATATTGGTAATAATAAGGACATGACCAAGGAGACAATGAGTGTGATAGAGCATGCAAAACCACGTGCCGCGGCGATGAGGTGGCGAAAGCGGATAGGTCATCTATTCCAGGTCATCAAATTGAAGAAGTCCAACAAAGGTAACATGTGCCACGCAGGAACCAAAGTTGATGGAGTCAAGGTAACGAGGAAGAAGCAGGGCTGGATAAGGAGCCTCACAAAGAGAAGAACCAAAGAGTAAAGAAGGTTCTTATAGAAAGGGACATGAGCCTTCTCCTGCATTTCTCATTGTTGGGTTTTAGCTATATATACATATATTTTTTATATATATAGCTTCAGAATTATGGACTGTAAAGTTCTGTATTATTGAGATAGTACGTCAAAAATTTATGTGACTTTGATTATTTTTCATGTTCATAGACAGTACATCTATAAAAGATTATTGTTTTGGTACATACAGAATTAATGTGGCAATTGTTTGGTTTTGTGGGCAGATCTCAAAAGATGAAAGGAAATTAAATTATATATTTGTATATTTTTTTGCCAAAATTAAAACATTACATGACCCCATGTTAGGTGCAAACATTTAAAGGTGGGAAACATTACAGCATACAAAAGGACCCTAAGTGTATAGTGTTGGAACTTTGTCTTATAGTTGTCTAAGTGGGAACATGTATAATCTTGCTTCTTCTAAAAGGGCACACTTATATCTACATTATGTGTTGATTTCTAGAGTTCATTATGTGTTTGATGAATATAAAGAAATTAAAAGGAAAAAAAAAAAGAACAAAGGCTCATCATCATCATCCTTCATTCATGTGTTTTCTCTTACACGTGTGACTCATTTTGTATGAGCAAAGCCTGCCTTAATTTGTTGTTTAGTGCCCTTCACTATCATAATTTGTCCCAATTGATATAGGACCATTCCCTCCTATAGGACCACTGCCACAACCACAATGCATGGATTTATGTTAAGAAAAAGTCTCACATAGGAGTTGGCGGAAATGACAAGACGTTAATCTTCCCATCTAACTCCATCAGCAACATTACAAGAAGAAAGATGGTGCAAATCTAATACTTTTTGTATTGAGACAATATGCCCCTGAAATTAGTATAAACATATATTCATCTTAATTGCCATGAAAGTAATAAAACTATATATATATATATATACACACACCTTTTTGTTTAAACCACTAACATGTAAATTCACTTTAACCCTATTTAATTCATTTTAATTTTAGTAAAATAATAAGAATGATAAATTTTTTTTGACAACTAATTCAATATAATTATATATATCATAGCTCTAACTCAAACATCAGTAAGCGAGAATAGTCTCTATAAACTTGATCCGAACATAAAACTAATATTTGTTGAAATATAATTAATATTTTTGTTGCAGACATTTTATTTGTAGAAGTATGTATAGAATGACATAAATAATTTAATTCTCAAAAAAATAAAAAAAATCCACTTGCTTCAAATATACTCCATGTGCTTATCATAGATTAAAAACATAATTAATGTAACTAATTAATGCACACGTATTATTAGTAACAAGATTTTGTTAATCATGCACATGTAAAAGAAATTGGGATAGTATAGAGAAAAAAAAAAAAAGAAAAGAAAAGCATTTTGAGTATAACAGAAGTTGAAATCAGGACCCTCCTATAGCTAGCTAACTCTGTCATCCACCAAAAATGAAAGAAAGTATGGAACAGAAGTTTAAAGTGGAAAAGCTGATTAGTTTTCTTTAGCTGTAAGATAAAATTAAGATGGCTTGATGGGTGCAACTTCCTGTGCCAGAGATTTAAGTCAATCTACTTTTGGGAGACACATGCAACTCATAAAGCTAGAGAAAACTCCTATCCACATATCCAAAGTTTTTTCATGAACAATAGCAACATGGACTTTATAGCACCTAGTTCTTAAATTATTTGCATACTTTCAAAATATTGAATATTAACTGTTCGATATTTGTAATATATATTCTAACTGTTTTATATTTAATTAATACAAACATAATTTTATATTAAATGTTGTTGTTAAATATATTCATATACCCTATATTTAACAATCACAATAATGCATTTAGATTAAATATTTTTTTAAAATATTATTAGAATTTAATCTTACTTTTTTTTTTCTCATATAATATTTCTAATATCTGATGGTCATAATGTAACACCATATACCCTTAATATTAATACACATCGTGATATTTCATATTCTTATTAAACATCCTTTAGTCACATGTAATTATTATACATACACTTATAATTATCCGTACATGCATACAAACATTTTACATTAACTAATGGGCATATGTATGCTATAAGGAGAGAGAGAGTCTGGATTCGGCCGACAACCTATGCTCCATGCTTTAACTACCATGTTATATGCTTCAAAATAGTCACACTTCAAGCTTCTCTATCTGGAAAAATAACTGCGATTTGGTGAGTCGCGACTCAATGAATATAAACATAAATTAAATTCTAAAGGCTAAAACAAACATTTCAACATCTCATAAAATAAATACAAAATTCAAATATTACATATGTATACGCTTTTGTTCCTTTTATTTGTTGTGACCTTACAAGATAATACTGCACCCGGGTTCAAGTGAAACAAACGACAAGTGACAATTGATTTTGCTGGCTAGCATATAACAAGTGAATCAAGTGGTATCCTTTGATCATTAATATTTTCCAAGTGATTTGCAAGTATTGGTCAAGCTGGTCACAACATCCTCTTATGTCCATATGCAAATGATCAAGTGCAATTGTATAGCAAGTAATTACCAC